>WBMW01005765.1:0-16217 GCA_013396635.1 Penelope pileata
GGGAAGAGCAATGGAAGCTGTGATCAGACTTCTCCTAGCTCTGGATGTTCTCTGGCAGATGCACAGGATAACACTGCACACAGTATGGTGCTGGGACAAATTTGGACAGCAAGTTATTGGTGATGTTGTCTTTGAGGCTGGCGTGACCCGTTGCAGGGACAACTGCCTATGTAGCAGGGAATGGCAGTGAAGAAGTGGGTTTTGGTGAGGACAGCTTCCCCAGTGGGTTAATTGATCATAGCAATGAATAACACACAGCTTAAATTTTTCTGAATGTGATTCAGAAAAATTGATTGATGTAGAAAAAAACGCAGAGTCTTTTTTTTTCTTGAGTTGGAGGAAAAGAGATTTAATTTAACTACTTGGCAGCTCAAAGGGAGCAGCACCATCCTGCAGGCAGAGTGAGGCGTTAAGCTATTTAGCTGCTTTGCGTTGTGTATGGCCCCCTTCCACACAGACCTTCCCTGTCATATCTGCTGGCCATGGCGCATCAGGAAAAGTGGCATTGGGAACATCCCTATGGGATTGCATCCCTATGAGATTGCATTACAAAAAGCCTAACACATCTTCATTCACCAGAAATAAGCCAATATTCAAAAGTAAAGGAGATTTTCTAAATGTTTCTTTAATCTAGCTAATAATATAAGTAAGATTTGTTTAAATAAGTTTCAATGGCATCATCCTGTATAGTCCTTGTTACGCATAGCTGAGGAATGTTCTTTATGCAGCTGTCTTCAGCTCATCTGGCAGAGGAGTCACTCAGAGTCTCTCAGGTATCGTAGTAGATAAGCACAGGCAGTACGATACAAAACAAGAAAGAAACAATTCCTGCTGGGTTTTGGCATCCAGGCATGGTGCAACAATGGCCAGATTCTGTGCCGGAAGGTGAAGAGCCCTGCTTTTGTCTGGGGGATTGAAGAAAGGTTCCCCACCCAGCAAGCCCATCTTCACCTGCACACTGGAGCTGGGGCTTTTTGCATGACCCCCCCGCTCCCCTTTCACGCAGACCTTCCCTACCACATCGCTCCCAGTTTCAGCGACAGCACTCTCATGTTGCAGTTAAGATTCATGCCCTGCTTCATGTTTACACCTTGCCAGCTTTCAACACCTGTTGCTCTCAGCTTGCCACAGCTCTCTGCAGCATGTTGGCACGGCAGCGCAGTGATAACCCCTCTCAGGCTCATCGGGGTGATGCTGCAAGGCATACCTGTCTGCACAGCAATGGCATAACCTTATGCACAGATAGGCTCTAGGGTTAGCGCAAAGAGAAATAGTCCCTCTAAACTGTAAGGATTAACTTTTTGCACTTCTGAAGGCAGGCCAAGACCACAGCCTTCTTCACTAAGCAGCCCTTTGCTTAATTAAGGGATTGACCTGTGGTGGGCCTATTTATAGCGGAAGGGAATATACGCCTGAGTTCATGGGTATGTCTGATACGTGACCAGTAGGCTTGTGACCCTGGACTGGCTGCACCAATCAGTTAGGAAAAAGTATGCTTATATATATATATTATATAATGTGTATATGTATATATTTGGGGCATATATAAATGTATATATATTGTTTACCTTTGCTTTGCTTTGTTCTACTCCCGGAAGGTGGTCGGAGTGCAGGGGGCTGTGGAAAAACCAGTGCAGCCACTGCAGCATTAAACACATAGCAACATTGTGTTGTGGATGAAAGCAAGCAAGACCATGAACCGTGAAGAGTAAAGCAGCAGGCACAGCTTTCAGCTGGGAGGGAGAAGGTCCTGGGGGGCGCACACTAAGATAAAGTTTGGGAGCCACTGACATAACGTATGGACAAGTTAGTCTTCTCCAGCTGTCTTACCAGGCCCTGGGACCATCAGAGCAGTTAACTATCTATCTCCTCATCTACTTCTCCTACCACCATGGTTTGTGCAGCAGCTTTCAGCTTGGGGGCATCCAAGTGCTGCTATTACCTTCTACAGTCATGCTCATGCCAAGTCATGACTTCAGTGTATGATGCAGCATCATGAGAAAAACGTACCTGAAATGTCAGGCGGCACAACAGCAGCAGAACTGTCTAAAGGGAGGGCTGTGGTGTTACAAGTGCCACCCAACAGCACTCTTGCAAGAGCAGGTTTTGCTGCCTGCTGCTGCACAGCAATGCAGTTTTCCCTCCATGTCAAGACCTGCCTGGTGAGCTGGGTTGAGCTGCTGTGCCCCCTGCTAGATGGATGTGCAAACTACACTGGGTGGGCTCTGTAGAGGCAACGGAGTGTCCCCCAAAGCAGATCTTTAGTCAACTTGAACAATTTCAGTAGCAACAGAAAAAATTATTCATTTTTAAAAATGTTCTCCCGGACAGGAAAACAAAACAAAACAAAAAAACAGTAGTGTGCTTAGGCGGTAACCTTTACTCCTTTTAATGACAGAAACAAGTAGAAATAATCAGCAAGCCTCCTGAATTCCCAGAGTAAATCATCGTCATCAGAACAAATGAAGCAATGCAGAGATGACCTGCAGGAGAAAGGGCTTTATTACAAATATGGATTCAACCAGCCCTGCTTTTCAGCTTTGAGCAAAATAATTTTTTTGTTAAAATGACCCCTGAAATAATTATCTATATTTCTAAGTGCCAGACTTCTATTTGATATACACCTTTTAGTTCAAAAACTACTTTTGCATTCTTCAATTGGTATAAGACCTGAAGGACTTGCAGGGAACATGTCCTAGAGCAGTGGCAGAAAGTGTCCTAAAGCACCTAAAGCACGCAGAATGCCACTGGAGAAGCATGCATAGGCAACTGCGTCATGTCTCAGACCTCTCTGGATATAACAAACATTTGGACCCATAGCACCTGTGGACATCCATGAGTGGAGACCTAAACAGCTGTAAGTATCTATGGATATCATACAGTTACCTGACATATGCCCTAACACACATACTTGCATCATGTACTTACGGATGAAAGTGCCAGTACGATCAGTTTGGGCTGTATCTTACACTGTAAGACCTGTCACTCCACCTGAGAGCATTATCTGGGACTGCCTGTCCAGTAGGGCAGAGGTCTCCTTTAGGCCCTACTGGCTCCGTCCGGGTGTCTGGGATGTCCCAGGTGAGAGTGGGTGGCAACGGTACCATTTGGCAAGCAGATAAATCCAGTCCCATGTGCCAATGGTGGAGAACTTTTCCGAGCTCTTAAGAGCAAACTGGGAAGCTGGAGGGCCCAAATGCAAAAGCAAGCATAATTGGGATCATTGCTCCAGAGCACCCTACAGCACGGGGTTTGCGCTTCAGGAAAACCTTCCATTGGGGCCTGCACCTCCTGAGGTGCAAGCAGGAGGCAGCTGGCACAGCGGGGTCAAGCGGTTTCTCCTCCAAAAAGGAGCCAGAGCCCTTTTGTTAGGCAAGGACAACTGGGGATAGCTGGGCTGGTGGTGGCAGGGCCCAGGGAGGCTGAGGGCAGGCAGGGCTCAGCTGCCAGCACCCCTGGGCAGGGGACCACCTCCACCACCGAAGTCACTTCTCCTCCCTCCACAGCACCCGGTCCACATGCCAGTAGAGGGTGTGCAAGGGCTGATCACAATGCAGGGCACAGATCCCTGGGAGATCTCAGTGCTCCCTAGGTTCCCACGCGCTTGTTTTACAGACAGAAAATGAAGACCTCTTCCTCCTCCAGTGATTATTCCCTTTGTATTTCCTGTCCCAACACTTCCAAAGAAGAAAAAGCAGGAGGCAAATGCTTGGTCTGCAGTCACCAGCCCTGCCCGTGCAACCGGCAACTTGAAAGTATTAAAGCAAGTACTCGCTATGGCACGTAGACTTTACATTTTAAATTGCCTAAAAAAGAAAAATGATCCTAAGAGAAAATTATCTCTAAAAACCTCCTCCTCCTTCCAGCTACTAGCTGTGTTAAGGGAGAATGATGAGTTCAAGATGGTGTTTGTATAGCAAAGAATGGGATCTACAGCACTTTTTCTTCATGGAGGTCTGTATGACCAGAGCCTCCTTGATTTAACCAACTAAGAAAATAAAGAAAGAAAACAAAGGGAAGAAGAAGAAATAAAATCTAAGGGTTTATTTTCTCCCCATCAGGCCTACAGAGAAATGACTCACATTTCTATACCACAGAGGAACGTAACAGGTGACGGATGGAGCATATAAATCTTTTTGTGCTCATCCATCCATTTTGCTCTGACCACAGCACAGGAACTGGTCTCTTAAAGAACATGTGTAAACTTGTTGTATTTCTTTCTATTAAAAGGTGAAGTGACTGAGATCAGGCCAATAGTGGAAAGCCCTTTTGGGACTAGATCGACCTTACACAAATGGGAACCAAAGGTTTGTGCAGAGCTGAAGCCCTGGCCACTGGAGCACAGTAATACTCACTGTCAAAAAACTATTAGCAGAAACACGGCAGCACAGATGGGACGTGGGGGTCCTGTATATGAACCATATAGCCCATATACCCCTAGGTGGGGTATATGAATCATATACCCCACCTAGGCAGTGCAGCTACAATGTCCTTTGAAGAAAAATCCATTCTTCTGGCTGATGAAGGCAGAAATATCACTTAAACTGGTTAAAATGACTTTCTAAGAAAGAACAATCAATCATTTTTCAACCTGTTCACTTTACTATTTCCCTCTCAAGTTTCTAGTCACCATTTCAACTGATAAAAAATTTATGTCTGCATTTTTTTCCCAGTGACACTCTTCATGCAGGAAGAAAAGCAATCATTTTATTACAGGTAACAGCACGCTCACGTGCTAACAAATAAAGGTAAGGCGTACTACAAAGGTCAACTGAAATACCTGTCGCTGTTAGTCATTTGATAAGGATGGCTCATCACTGTGCCAGACAGCACAGGATGCTTTCAGACAGGCAGGTGAGCATCCATCTGTACAGGGAAAGATTATGGATGATTTATGTCTGTGTGGTCCAGCAGAATACGTGCAAAAGAAAGCTAAGCAGCTAAAGGGAAAACCCATAAAATGCAGTCAAAAAGAGTAAGGCGTTTGCAGGGTTGTCATGTGGCCAAGCACCCTGTTTAGCCAGCACTTTCCAGGCAGCTGCCTTACCTGCTTTTATCAGAGGAGGGGAGCACCGGGGGAACTCCCGGCCGCTGAGGACAGAAACGCCCATGGTTCCCGCATTCCTGTTTGGTGATGCTGGGACACCACCTCTCGCAGCAGCTGCGAGAATGTGAAGTCCTGCGTCTTGGAGGCTGGCCACAAAGCTCATTTAAAGCTGGCAAGGCTCACTTTGACAGAATCATAGAATCATAGAACATCTTGGGTTGGAAGGGCCCTCAAAGCCCTTCCAGCCCCACCTCCTGCCGTGGGCAGTGCCACCCACTGGGTCAGGCTGCCCAGGGCCCATCCAACCTGGCCTTGACACCTCCAGGGATGGGGCACCCACAGCTCTCTGGGCAGCTGGGCCAGGGCCTCACTGTCCTCTGAGTAAAGAATTTCTTCCTAATATCTAATCTGAATCTCCCCTCTTTTAGTTTAAAACTATTCCTCCTTGTCCTATCACTTTGAGACCATGTAAAAGGGAGGTTTCCCTCCTGTTTGTAAGGTCTCTTTAAGTACTGGAAGGCTGAAATAAGATCTCCCCATAGCCTTCTCTTCTCCAGGCTGAACAAGCTCAGCTCCCCCAGCTTTTATTTGTAGGAGAGGTGCTCCAGCCCTCTGACTGTCTTTGTGGCCTTTCTCTGGACCCCCTCCAACACCTCCACCTTCCCCACTCCTGTTGTGTCTCTTCCAGAATAAAGCTCAGAAAAGGAGCAAAACCTGTTTTCAAAGGTGTCCTCTGCAGCACACCTCAGCTCTCCTGATGGCATCTCCCGTTTGAATTCTCATTGGAGATCATCTTTTCAGGAGCATTTTCACTGAGAGTATCTCACCCGGGTCTCTGTTTTGTACCATTGCCAAGTCTGGTTTCCCTAAGGGCCAACAGTGGGAGATCTCTGAGATTAATGTAATACTTAAAGATTTACCAATTTTGCCCTTAGAAGTAGCAATCATTTTGTTACTTTATACAGTTAAAATGGCCAAGTTCAGTTACAGCATGGGAAGAAAACCTCTGACCAGCATCTTGGCACCCATACCATGGGCAGGGAATTATCTAATCTAAGTTTGTATAAAGCTACACTTAGGAATGGCAAACAAAGCATTTACTAAATAATAGTTATTCGGAATAGATCCCAACACAATAATCGAGTGTTAGAGAGGTGGCAAAAAATAATTGAAGTTAAACTATGGACAGAACTTTTTCTTACTGTTACTGAAATTTCACTAAAGAAAAATGCCACAGAAGGGTAAAGGGACTGAGACAGGAATTAACCTCCAGTCCAGGTTGGACTCTGCAGAGAACAAGGGGAAAACTCCAAGCCAGAAATGTTCATATTAGGGCATCTGACCGGTGCTCCCAGCTTCTGAGGCCTCTCTCTGACTCACGTAGCTCCCCTCTGTTTCTCCTCTTGCAGGTGGCCTCCTTAATGCAAACAAATCCGTGTTACGTGAATGTGGCCGATGTTGTCACCTAATGAGTACATTTGGCAGGAAGGTAAGGGCAGCTGGTTTGTTGTTCAGAAATCAGACCCTTTCATACGGGGGCCTCATGTTTCCCACATTTCTAAAGTTCTCCTTTGTCATCCAGGAGATGAATAAAAAGGTTATGAACCTCTCCAAACAAACTCCAGCCAGCCTGAGACCATAATCTAGGAACAGCGTTTGTAGAATGAGGCAATGGTGGGTTCCGGCACGACTAAACTCGTCATTCAGTTTATACGTAATTAAGTCCCTCTCGTCAGCAATGGGTGCTGCCATCGCAGTGCTTTTGGCTGCAAAGTGCTGGGGAAAAGTGCTTTTGGGGATGGGTGCTGGAGGTTTGCAGAGGGTGGACAGCTCCTCTCTAGCATCGGTGCAGATTGAAAATCCCAATACGTTTGTGCGCAAAGCATTTCTCACCTGAGTGATTTCTCAGCACTGGCTGGCAATCCCAGAGCACACACATTGGTGGCTATTTTTGTCTGTTTTGCAGCCAGTATCCATGTAAAACTGCATGTAAGAGCTGAGTCTACTTCACTATCACAGATGCATCCCCTTCCTTGAGAAAGGGTAAAAGCCCTCGGGACATCTTTGGTTCTCCCATTGAAGGTTATCCCAGAGCAGCATTCATTTGCGCTGACACCAGCCCTTTCCGTTCCTTGCCCTTCCCACACAGCAGCATCCAGCTGGCTGAATCCGAGCCCAGCGTACTGTGTGTTTCCTTTTTCTCTCTCTATTCTTAATTGTAGTCCCTTCATCACTAGTTCCCACAGGACTATCAATAGCATATTTGTCTGACACAGACAGCTTCACTGCTATAAATTCTCCACAGCCCATTGAATAGAGACTTTTTAATTAGGTTTTAGAAATTTTCCATTAGCAGTGAGACGTTGAGAATTCAGGTCTCATTTCTGAAAAGCAAAGTATGATAGAGATGGAAGTGGCTTGATTTACAGAAATATTAATACATCCATCCCTGTATTTATGGGCATGAATCAAGAGATGTTTTGCTACTGTGGCCAGAAACGTGCTTAACAGTTTGCTTGATTGTGCCACAAATGTGAGATCTAATCCACAGATCCATCATGAGAGCTCTCCTAGGGTACTGTATTGTCTGCATGATATATACAGAAAATGTGAACATTATCTGTTATCATCCGGATTTGATTGCTTTCCTATTTGCAACAAAAGGGGCTGTATATTCTCACCATTAAAGTTTGGTTGCTTTCTTTTTCCCCTGGCTTTAGCTCTCATTTTCCTTTGTTTAACTGAGAGATGATCTTGTAAGAAAGGGAAAAAGATTGAGCTGGAGCTGGCTTTTCAAGAAGTGTGAAAGAATGAAGCTGTGCTGCCTTCGCTGAGGCTGAGCGCTGCAGCTTCTGCACCTGAGCACATTTCAGGGACCATCTCTACGTGTTGTACCTCTGCACCTCTGGGTGTTGACTCCCATGGTCTCCTTTTTCTCCCCACTATGACAAAGGATTACAGCCAACATACTTGCAAAATGCCGCAGCGATAGCAGCTATCATTTCTTTCAGTTAGGACATGACTGGATGAGGGAGGAACTCTAGGAGGATTTCAAACAATAATGAATGTACAGGTGAAAAGAAAAATGAGATGGCTCTGGTTGTAAAGCAAGAGCTTTGTAGACAAATGGATATGGTATCTCACTCAATTGAAAAATCATCTTTCCAGCTTTTTAATGCTGATGATCTGACTTGCTCATTTTTGAAAGACTTCAGGATCTGTACTTCTGAGCATGGAAATCAGCACAAGTCTTGTTATTGAATCCACCAGCAGAAGGACCAAGCTACCATCAGGCGTTTTGAAATGACATACAAAGTGTACTCTCAGGAGTTCACTGCCTTCTAGCAGAATGTTGAAGCCCAGTTCTAGGGAAATTACCAGTGACCAAAGACCCATCCTCTCCATCACCTTCTGTCATCTTCAGCCTTACAAACACACAATGAAATCTGTTTGCAGCATAAATCTCAAGCCTTGTTTGCAGGGCACCTCGAGGACGTCATCCTTACAATCCCACAGGCTGGTTGCTCTGGCCCAACATCAGACAGGGCTTCTGATTTCCCAGCTCAGCCTTGGACCAACCTTTTGGCTTAGTTCCATCCCCAGATACCTTCTGACTGGGAAGATCTCTCATGGCAATGTTTTGCCAATGCGCTCCTTGCAGTACTGAGCTTCCCTTTCAATCTACCCAATCCTGAACAAGCAATGTCTTAACTCTGCTGGGTCCATTTGCTCTGCTTCTCACTCCTCAGTTGCAGTCCAGGATGTTGCATCAGCTTTTGTCAGACTGCAGCAAGCAAGCAGGATGCAGCAAGGACAGTGTCAGGTATCCCTTCTTCTGTTGCAGTGCTCTTCGTTTCTGCTGGAGCCCACTAACCCTCCCAGCCAGACCTGAGCTAAAGGCCTTCATGGCTCTGTAGTGAGAGAGCAGGTGAGATCCTGCAGTAATGTGTTATAAAAATACAGCAAAGAAAAAGTTCTTACTACAATTTTTTATTATTATTTTTAGTTTTGAGGGGAGGAAAATAGTATTTTTCCCTTTCTGTCTCCAAATCTTTACAGTTCACTTCATATGCTTTATCTCTTTAAAATCCTTAGAAGGAAAGTTTCAAAGGAATTTTATAGCTAGCCTTCTTTCTTTTGAAATAATAATAAAAAATCTACTTATTTCCTTCGTTATTTTGCTAACCCTTCTGAAGAATTCTACTATATATAGTTTTCCCCTGAAGCAGTTCTCCCATCTATTCTTGTACTCTCTTGCTAACATTAGAGTTTAATATTTCTCCTTCTATTTTTATCTGCATTTAACTGGTACAGAAGAAATGCTTCCTCCATTCACTGTCATCAATGAAGATAGCAACAACTGAAAACCGCTAGCAGCAGCAGCGACAGTTTCGGCCCCACTCTGCCACCACAGTAGGTAGTTTTTCTCACAGCTCAGCTGTGGTTCCAGGCAGCCCCAGTCATTTTCTGCCCTCTCAATTTTTACGGATCCTGCCATGCAAGACGTGCCTCTCAGCCTCCTCCAGTCCTCGCCATGGCTTGGGTGCAGCACTTTAGGCAGTGCCTTTTTGCTGCTCTCTTTTGAAATGGCTAAGGCAAAACTTCCCTGAAATGACCTTTTCCTTCCCATGTGATGTATGCTCACTTATTTCCTAGGTTTCCTGTTTCTTCTATTTCAAGAATTTCTCATTTGTATTTATCTTTCAGCTGCAGGGGCCAGAAGGAACTTACAGCCCCTTGCGTATGTTACTCATTTCTTGAAGTTCTGATCCACCCATAGCAGCAAATGAAAAATACAGGTTCTTTTTTTCCTCATTTGTTCTGAATAACATTCCATCCTGGAGATTGAAGGTGAAAACCAGAGCTCACAATCTGATCTAAGGAGCTGCAAGAAAACTGGGAGTCCAACACTGACCTTGAGCTTGCAGGATTGATGGCTACTAACCTCTGCGTGCTCCTATTTGTTTTACCACCTGCTGTGAAATTGATGCACGGATTATGCTAAAATTATGCAACTAGGCCCATGTTTGTCAGCTGCTCCATACAGTTGACCTCAGCATACGGAGCTGCTGACCAGCCTTGGTGCCTCCCCGTCCCTGGTGAGAGGTGCTGGGTGGATCCTGCCCCTCTTGGCTGCACCAGCCAGCCTCCCTCCTTCCTCCTCACCATGGGAGGAAAGCAGCACAGAACCATTCCCTCCTTCCTGCGTGGTGCCAGACTTGGGTCTGTCTTCCAGTAATCACAGCTGATATGAGGGAGTGAGTTTGATTTGGGCTCAGGTGAGTTTCAGTAACATCTCCACCCATCACAACATTTTCTGTTATGCAAATGGGGACGTTTTTAACAGATCCAGAATTAAAACTGAGCTAGATTGCCTTGATTTTGAGCTCTAAGCTTTCACCAGATGATTAAACTCAAGAATCCAGAAGAGTTCGTAAAGATTCTCCTAAAAAAAAAAAAAAAAAGACTACAAAAAATGAAAAGAAGTAATGATAAAATCCTGTGATCCCATGCCAGGCATGGCAGTCACAGGTGCTTACAGGAAACCTTTAAGAAGGAGCACAGAGCAATCCTCCTGGCAGGTCCTCCCAGCGATGTAGAGCCTTCTGAAGGCAGAGTTTATACCTTGAACATCATAAACAGCAGCTGCCAATGGCCGTCTCCTCTGGGTGGTATCTTTATCACCTGTCTTATAGCCCTTGCATGCCACTGGCCTTCTGCTTTCAGAGCAATGAATTTCAGCTCAGTCATACACTGTGTTCCTCTCGCATACAACTGCTGCCTCACCATCTCACTGCCTTTCTGACTTTTGCATTCTGAGGAGTGACAAATAACACGAGCTGAAGGCCAGCCAGCGTCCTGTCCTCAAGAGCAGCGAGAGTCGATGCCAAGGAAAGAGTTAAAGAGCGAGATAAATGGGCAGTGATGCTTCCCCAGATTACTCTTCCAGCCTCCAGTGACTTGCAGCCTAGACTTTCCTGAGATAGACGCATGGCCCCAAACAAATTTTCTCCTGTGAGTTCATCTGACTGCCCTCCAGACCCATGTGAAGTTTTAGCAGACGCAGGATCCTGCAGGAGGGGTCTCCACAGCTGAGCTACCTCCCACCCACGTGTCCATCTTCCATCACTTACTTCGAATGTGCTGCCCAGACAGTCAAATTTTTATATGAGGTGAGACAATGAGCTAGTGGTGCATTCCTCTGCCTTTTGTGACTTTATAGACCTTGCAGCCTGGATAGACCCAGTGTACACGGTCACCCCTGGCTGGATGCTCCAGCCTTCCTTCACCCCCATCACCAGGCCTTTCACAGGCTGGAGACTGAGAACACGGCATGAGGAAAGCAGATGTACCATGGTTTATAAGATGGCACAACAGTGTTCTCCGTGCCACGTGCTGTCCCTTCCCTAACCACTGTTAACTGCCATTTGCTCTCCTCACAGCTGCTAAGGACCGAGCTGCTGTTTTCGCAGAGCTGTCTCTCCTACTTCGCACGCTAACATCACACACCACACTCACTCATAACCAGGTGATAGCAACCAGCCCAGGGCCATCATTTTGGCTGAAAAGGTAGGGCTGCTGCTTTCCCAGACGTGCACTGCTTCAGGTTTAGGGACAGTAAGTGTCACCTGCAATCTTATTCTGCAGCCGTTCAGTTCTGCAAAATCCATCTGTGCAACTGCCTCTTATCTTCACCACCATGGTGCTGACAATAAACTTTACCCTCTCCCGCCATTTCCAGATGGTTTACAAGTTTGTTATGGTGCAAATGTCCCAGCACAGCTCCTCCTGGCCTCTCTCTGCAGTGAAAACCATACACAGGCTCCCACCCCTTGCTTGCTTCCCCCTTACTTACCCAGGGAAAAACCTCCCCGTGACAACATGGTTTCTAAGTTTCTACACTCTTTGAGATCTGCGTTCATAGCTCATTGCTCCCATGAGCCACAGGGCTTTTCTCAGCATCTCTTCTAATACGCTTTCTCCTTTTCAGCTGGAGGCAACCAGAACCTCACCAGGGGATGCAGGCATGGGCTCAGCAGGAGCTGCAAAACTGTCGAAATCGTGTTTGCCACTTTGCACTCGGTCTCTTTTCTAATAACAACTAAAACTTAGTTTGCCTGCTTGACACTTTGGATATTCAGTTGTGTATCCAACGCGATGCAAAGCTCTTTCTGAGTGACAGGAGCTAATCTGCAGCCCTTCTTTGTGCTTACATATAATGAGGTGATTTTTCCTCCATGTGCTTTACTTTGCACTTACTTACTCTGCCTTTCATTTGACATTTGTCACTCTTGTGAGATATTTCTACAGCTCCTCACTTACCTGCGCATTTGGAAAAGTATGAAAAATAATTCTGAATCATCTGCATATTCATCACTTCATTATTCACCAACATTTCTTCATCATTTCTGAGTATGTTGAACAACAAAAATCCTCTTCTCCCCCTCATGATAACTGACCTTTGTCTCCTGTCTTAAATGAAGTTATTTGTTTATCTCTTTCTGATTTGATCTCCCTGCGAACAGTCTTTCCTTTAGTTTTCTTTACTTGGCTTTGAAAAAAAGGACCCTTTTTAGCTCTAGTAGCTTCTCTTACTCTGCCATGTAACTGTTCTGGGCCTATGTGTCCGCATGAGGACATACTTTCCATCTTTTTTTTTTTTTTGGTGGTGAATATTTACACTCTGTCCCTCGTACTGTGCTTGTAAATAGCACCCTGCTGTTTGAGAGCATTTCACCCATTTTACTCATCCTTTTAGTTCCATTTAATTAGGTTCCCTGGTTTATATATTTCCCTCTTTAGAAGGTGGTAGGTCAAGATTTGGCCCTTTTTACCACTTTGGGCGCAGTGAAACAGAATGCAGCACAACCACTGCCGTAGAGAGGCCTTTCAATGGCCACACCTCAGACCAGATCTCTCCCATTTCTCAGGCCCGCTTCAGGAGTTTCTTCCCCTCTCTGGGTCACTGCAGGGTTGGGCTCCAGAAAGAAAAGAAAGAAAGAAAGGTGTCTTTCCCTGTTGCTGGTTGCAACCAGTGTGTCCTTTTCCCCACAGGCTGATCCCCACCTCATCTCAGGAGCAGTAAGCGTTTGCTGGTGTTGTTTTGATGCTTCAAGAAAAGGTGGATGCTGGCAATGCAGGCAAATCCAGAAGCATTAAGGAAAACAGGCTCAAATCTGTATTTCCAAATTGGCACTGAGCTTTGCAGTTGCACACAAATCTTTTCATGGTGCATTGGATGTTGCAGTTTGGGCTTTTAGACCTGACTGAGCTCTGCGTTACATACATGATTAACTTTGTGTAATTACTTTTTTCCTTCAACCTTGGGATGTTGACAACAAAACATGACAAAAGCCCTTTTCCAGAACTGCTTCTGGTTTGTAGAAAAGACATATTCCTTTGAACCAGTCCTCTGACAGAGCTTGTACACACCAGGTTGAAGTCGGTTTGGACACCCACGCTAATATATCTGGTGCGAGTATGTTTATCTTAGCGATAGGGCTGAATGCCTCTCAGTGCTTACTTTGAACCTTTCGTTCCCAGAGTCAAGATGTAAGATTTTCTCTGTTTAGTTTTTGAACCCACAGTCTTATTCGGTAGATTGGTAAATAACAACCTGAACTGAGAGCTTTTGTGTGCTAATTCATCTTGTTAAAACAGGTGGGAGGCTGACGGCCTCCTTGGCACCAGAAACGCTGGGGTTTTCTCACTGCTCCCAGCATATGCCTCAAAACAACTTAGAGATCTGCCAGGGACCTTATCGTATCTCTTATCCCTACTGCTTGCTTTTTTTGGTTTGCTTTTCCCCTTTACAGCTGAAGGCTTCTCTCTCTTTCTGCAGTTCTCCCTCCAGACCTGCGCAGCTCCGGCTTCAGTCCCATGGGGTGAGCTCAGCAGCGTGGGGAGACACGACATGCGGTGGGACACAGCCTGCAGCAGCAACGTTCATCCAGACTCAGGTGAACACAGGGTTCCTCTCCGTTTCCAGTTGCTCCTGATTCGGTGACAAGCATCTACCCCTGCTCCGATGTCTGACATTTCTATGCAACAGAGGCAGATTTCTCTGCAGCACAGCTTGCAAAGCAAGCTGGCCAGCAGCTGTGCAGCTGAAGAGCTGTGAAGGCTTTGGATGTGCTCCAGAAGCTTATGTGTATAAATACGTGTTTAAATTTTCCTGACGTCTCACCTGTCCCATGTTTCAGTCTGTATTTAATGGCATCCGTAGTTTCAAGCTTTATGGTCTGATATGCTCTCATAGTCCATAGTTAGGTTTGGCTGCTTTTTTTTCCAGCAGTTGTATTTCTCAGCTTCCCTGTGAGGCCTGGCTTGGCTCGTTTCTTCCAAAAACAGGGCCCTCCCTGACAGACGGAAAACCCAGCCCCAGCCCATGCCCAGCGAGGATGACACTGGTGAATGGCACCTTTGAGCTGTGGCAGAAGGTCTGCATGACAGCCTCCCACTTGGGAAACAAAGTTCTTGGACATGTTTTACTGCAGCTCTACATCTACAACAAGCCTGGGGAGACCCCTCCCACACCCACTGCAAGAATGGACCTTTTAGTTTCAAAAATACAGAGATTTCCTACTTGGGCTAGAGAAGAAGCGCTGTGAGAGGAGCCAAATGCAAACCCCAGGCCATGGTATGGGTAAAATCTCACCAGGAGAGAAGGGGGCACCCCTTGGGGACGTGTCCCTGTTCCTCTGGTGTTCCTGCCACCCACTTTACACCAGGACAAGGCCCAGTGCTGTCAGTCAGTCAGGGATGCCATACACTCAGTAGCAGCTCAGTAGCATGGTCCTATGTCCATGCTATGGATAATTGCAGATGGCAGGGCACCAGCAGCCATTGCAGAGCTAGGCAAACAGCAAGCCTAACAATAGGGGAGGACAGTATCACTCATTCTTATAGTTCTCATCAACACTCTCATAAAACCCAGCATTGCAGTGAACAGCGAGAAGTGAGCTTTGCTCAGGTGGTGTAGTCACACTGTCCCCACTCGTGGGTCCTCCCCTCTGCTGGGCATCCCTTGCAGAGCTTGAAGGAGCAGAATCACTGAAGACTTCCAGAAACCCAAATTGGAGAGGTTCATTGTTCCTCTGTGCCTGATTTTTTTCTGATTTTTTTTTTTTTGAATGACCATTTGTTTTAAAGAGCATGCAAAACTTGAGATTTATTTTGTGTACAGTGGTGTTGACTGAACAACAGATATCTCAGCTTGGCACTCATACTAACCAAGCACAAAAGGAAATTCCCTTTGGAATGCAAAATTCCTCTAAGGAAGGATGAAAAATTAATTTGTGCTGTTGGTTGATGGATCTTTGTTTTTTAGTGAAAACCAAGCAAAAATCAAAACACAACACATCGTTAACAAGTTCTGAGGTATCAGAGAGAAGCCTTGCAGCCTGTTGCTGACCCACAAGAAGGTGCAAAGCGGCCATGGTGATGTCTCTTGTCCTTGCTGGGAAGCAATGGGGCTCCTGAGCCCCCAGCTCCATTAGGAGCCCCGGGAGGGTGCAGTTGTGTGGTGAGGGAGGTCGGCAGGTGGGCAAAGAGCCCTTTCAGCCCCCTTTGGTGCTCAGCACAGAGCAACCCACAGGTCTGGGTAGATGCTGGCCTCAGGGAAGGTAAAACATTTGTGGAGAAACCCCAGATAATATCCAAGGCTTTGCTATATAAACATATCAAAGATCTTAAAGTAATCTGCTGGCAGAAAGCGAGGGGCTTATTTCTTTCAGAGTATTTGTTCTAAGATGCCAATCACGCACTCTTTCCGCAGCGAGAACTCGTTGGTAGATTTTCCTTTGTGCGTGCCGTGGGATCAGGCCCAGGAGCTGACAGCCGGGAGATAAGGGCTTAACTAATGTCCTGTAAGAGGTGGGAGGGACAGGCGTTATCGTGGCTGGCCTGACTCATGCCCAGGGCTGATAACTGGCTGTGAGCTGCTGCAGCCGCATGAAGGCCGCGCAGCTCCCGCGCGGGGCACAGCGGCAGTGCTTCGGCCCGGCCTGGTGCCTCCCGAAGGACATCTGTGCAAAAGTGGTCCAGGCTTCCCCACCGGCCTTTGGGAGTGCTGTCAGAAAAATGGGTTTTTCAATTTTAGATCTGGCTTTTCTCCTGGTGGTGGAAGTGCGAGGTGAGGGCTGGAACATTCCTCCTCCACCTGCAGTTT
>WBMW01005765.1:17049-72629 GCA_013396635.1 Penelope pileata
ATTTGGGGGGTTTAATTTTTCCTTGTGGCTTTTTTTTTTTTTTTTTTTTTTTTGAATGACGATTTGTTTTAAAGAGCATGCAAAACTTGAGATTTATTTTGTGTACAGTGGTGCTGACTGAACGACAGATATCTCAGCTTGGCACTCATACTAACCGAGCACAAAAGGAAATTCCCTTTGGAATGCAAAATTCCTCTAAGGAAGGATGAAAAATTAATTTGTGCTGTTGGTTGATGGATCTTTGTTTTTTAGTGAAAACCAAGCAAAAATCAAAACACAACACATCGTTAACAAGTTCTGAGGTATCAGAGAGAAGCCTTGCAGCCTGTTGCTGACCCACAAGAAGGTGCAAAGCGGCCATGGTGATGTCTCTTGTCCTTGCTGGGAAGCAATGGGGCTCCTGAGCCCCCAGCTCCATTAGGAGCCCCGGGAGGGTGCAGTTGTGTGGTGAGGGAGGTCGGCAGGTGGGCAAAGAGCCCTTTCAGCCCCCTTTGGTGCTCAGCGCAGAGCAACCCACAGGTCTGGGTAGATGCTGGCCTCAGGGAAGGTAAAACATTTGTGGAGAAACCCCAGATAATATCCAAGGCTTTGCTATATAAACATATCAAAGATCTTAAAGTAATCTGCTGGCAGAAAGCGAGGGGCTTATTTCTTTCAGAGTATTTGTTCTAAGATGCCAATCACGCACTCTTTCCGCAGCGAGAACTCGTTGGTAGATTTTCCTTTGTGCGTGCCGTGGGATCAGGCCCAGGAGCTGACAGCCGGGAGATAAGGGCTTAACTAATGTCCTGTAAGAGGTGGGAGGGACAGGCGTTATCGTGGCTGGCCTGACTCATGCCCAGGGCTGATAACTGGCTGTGAGCTGCTGCAGCCGCATGAAGGCCGCGCAGCTCCCGCGCGGGGCACAGCGGCAGTGCTTCGGCCCGGCCTGGTGCCTCCCGAAGGACATCTGTGCAAAAGTGGTCCAGGCTTCCCCACCGGCCTTTGGGAGTGCTGTCAGAAAAATGGGTTTTTCAATTTTAGATCTGGCTTTTCTCCTGGTGGTGGAAGTGCGAGGTGAGGGCTGGAACATTCCTCCTCCACCTGCAGTTTGGTATCTTGCACAACGAAGGATGCGCGTAGCGCCTGATTTCCGAATCATGGTTTCCAATGAGAAGTGCTGCCAATAGATTACACAGAGATGGACATAAATAAAATCTTAAAGAAGTTATACAGCAGGAAAATGAACTCCGTTGTGGTTGTGTTTTTTTTTCCTTTGTAAACCAAAATCCTTCCTACAGGGTTCAAAATTCTTATCAACAAAAAAATCACCTTCAAAACGCAACCTTAGCAGTTCAAAATTCTTGCTTCGAACTTTATCAAGGAAAGAGGCAGAAAACAAACTCATCCATAATAACCAAAAGCATGAAGACACAATTTTGTCAAGGACCAAGAAAATGCGTTGAATTACATGTCTAATGATGAGAAAGGAGAGTTCCCCGGTGTCTGAGAAGTCATAAGCCCTTGAAACTTATAGTATGCGTATATTGTGTCCCGGTTCACCTAGCTGGGACTAGTAAAGAAGAAAACAACTAAAATATTCAGGCAATAGGCTTTCCGGTGAAGAAGAGCTGTTCTTTAAAGAAGCAAGATTTCCATGGGGCAAACTCCCTTGCACAGGATGATTACTCTGCAATATCGGCTGGGCTGTGGCGAACCGGCCGCTGGACAAGCACCATCCCCAGCAGGTCAGCCTGAGATCACCCACACACTCTCCTTTCCTCTCCCAAGTCTCCCATAGCTTGAAGGTGTCACAGCTCCAGCTGTCCTGCCACATCAGCTGCAGGGCAAACGTGACTCAGACTGAACTTAAGGGCAGGGAAAATCTGTGGCTGAAAGGACACCCTTGGAAGGGAAATACACGCTTAAGTTTTTCAGTAGTGGTAAACATTTAAAGCTGCTCAGAGATCTGAAGCACTCAAAAAGCAATGAAATCAGCTCGGGATGCCAGAGGCATGCAGTCACGCCCAGTTAATAGATTGTGGGATCACGTAATAGATATGTGATCTGTGGGTATGTAATAAATACGTGATCAATAGATCGCGTGAGCCTAGGAATTTATCTCAGGGATATGAAAACATACAGGGTAACATTTCCTAATTGAAAAAAAAAACAGCAAAAAGGCCTGCCTCTCGGTGAAGCTTAATAGGGAACAATGTTATCAGATCTCCCCAGGCAAACAGGAGGACCGTATAAAATGGAAAGCAGCACCTCTCCTCCATCTCCCTTCCCAGCCAGCAGCCGGAGGCCTGAGGGCTCCCAGGAGCGATGGATCTGAAAGGGATCTGCCTGCTCTCTGTCATCCTCGCTGTAGCCCTCATCACCTCGACAGGAGGAAAAGCACCATGTAAGTACATTTACCTCCTGTTGCTTTCGCAGGTACGTATGTGGGCCTGATCCTACTGACTGCAATGGCAGCGAGAGCGTCTCCAGTTTATGTATCAGACGCTGACTGTCTTGCTCTGGAGCGATTCTCAAACCTGGGGTCTACTTTTTAATTTTTTTCAGAGAAAGTTAGGGCAAAAGCCACAATAAAAACTGCAGGTGAACACACATGGGTGGAATAACCAGAAACCTGCTACAAAGGCAGAGGAGCAGAAATGCCCAGGAGCTCACTAGAACAGGACTGAGCTGGAGCAGGAGCTAGCTCTGCCTAAAGAGTCTTCTGACATCTATTTTATGTTACTCTTCTGCATGAGTACAGCTTCAAACAAGTTTATCTGCCACATCAGTAAGAGACAAGTCATTTAGACAGCTCAGGAAGCGGGAAGCAAAGAGCTCAATGGCACACACACAGGGACATCTCCAGAGTTTCTTGGCTGTGGATGACTATGTGGTAGATATTAGTAATGAAATATTAAAAGTACGGCTGCAACTGTTTGCCTGTAACCCTGTGTTTTTATGGAGATCTGAAAATAACACAAAGATTTTGTATCTTCACACTTATATCCACAGGACCCTTAACTCATTCTTTCCTCAAATGAGACGGGCAAACCAACAAATATGTACAAGCCTAACACCTGCAGTTATGATTTTTAGCGTTTGATGTGGTCTGTTTGAAGTCCACTGCCCCACTGGGCTGGGCTGGGCTGGCTGCAGGGGGGACCACGGTGAGACACTCACCAAGGTGAGGCACTTACTGGGTGAAGTACGGGCCTTACTGAAACTGGTAAGGGAGTTTCACCCCGATCATAAGGGGCCCAGCATTTCACCTGCTGTCTTTTTGCCACAAGTGGATTTTAAAACACAGATTTTAAGTTCTGAGCTTAACTAGTAACAGAAAATGTACACGCGCAAGATGGACAGAGTCCAGGGAAAGTTCACAGTTTCTAGCAGAGTCCTGATGAATGCACCTCCACTGACAGGCGTGTAAACTGACAGCCAGTAACTTTGGATTTCTGTCCTCAACAGCAAGGTGCCAGTGCAAAATAGCTCCCAGGGAGCGGAAGAACTGCGGCCCTCCAGGAATCTCCGCAGCGGAATGCAGGAAAGCTGGATGCTGCTTCAACGCCACAGTCCCTGGCGTCCCCTGGTGCTTCACTGCTAAACCAAGGAAAGGTAACATCTCCACCAGAACCTGATGTACCTGCTGTTTGCTTGTACAGAAACGTGTACAACCAGGGAGCTGCTCTGCTTTTACTCTCAGATCAATGAAGCAGGCACAAACCCGTATTAGAAGACCTCTGGTAGAAAAGTGCAGTCGAATCTTGCTTGTCCATCAGGCTTGTAACTCGTCCTCTTCACCCAAAGTGCTTCCTTGTCCTTCAGGCTCCCAGCTATCAAATGGCCCGAGCTGATTGTTTAAAAACATTTCCCTGCCAGTTACGGTCTTGTTTGTAAGTGGAATGCGGGATCCTCCGCACTTACCTAAATGGGTTTTCTCTGTGGCTGGCAAGGACTTCAGCACCATGTGTCAAAGAGATCAGAAAGCTCTCAGCAGATGAATCCATCTGTAGTTGTTTAACACCGCGGTCATCTTGTAAATTATAGGTTTTTCCTCTTTTTTTTTTTTTTAAAGACTTTTCGTATTTAACCCTTTCTTCTTTTCTGCGTGGTTCCCAGTACAACTCCAATGGGTAGCTCTTTTATTCTCTCCCGTTTTGCTCCCAGTCTTCATTCAATAAAATCTCCAAAATACGCCAGGGCAGATGTTTTTCTCCATTAGGTTCTTCCTTCTGAAGACCCACTGGAAAATGTGAACTCCAGCTTCCATTTTTGCCCTTATGTTCTCTGAGAGGATCAGGGATACTCACCCAAGTCCTTCAAGGACTGGGTGCGTATTTCATGTAACTGCTGGACGCGAGCCACCTTTGCAGTGCCGACTGCGTGACTCCATCTTAGGAGAACTTCAGTGAAATTTTGGCCATTGCACAGTCAGCCTTGGGCACATGAAATGAGGAGAAGTGAGGGCACGAAGGCAACAACCACAAACAAAATAACTTGGCATGAATCCAGATTGTTCAACGGGGCTTAGAACTGTTGGAGGACAAAAAATAGCATTGCCTTTGAACTTCGCTTGCTTTTCTTTAAAATCTTGAATAAGAAATGGCTGTGTCTTCCAGTTTCGTTTTCATAGAGTTGTTTCTCTGAGCAGAAACCTTCCAGAATAATAATAAAAAAAACTTAATTACTCAGGCTGGGCGGTAAAACCAC
The DNA here is from genome assembly GCA_013396635.1 of Penelope pileata. NCBI lineage: Eukaryota > Metazoa > Chordata > Aves > Galliformes > Cracidae > Penelope > Penelope pileata. The sequence continues at coordinate 21,742 of WBMW01005765.1, forward strand.
TTTAAGAAGTTTTTTAACTCTGTGGAAGGGGACTTAATGTAGATTCCCCACAACTACAGTTCCTGTTGTTTGGTTGCATTCCCACAAAGGTTCCCTCCTTACCTGCGGTTTTACTTTCAATTTGCTGGATGAGCTGTGATTTCTCCTAAGTGATTTACCTCCCCTCCACAAATGAAGCTGGCATGGAGCTGGCTGGGCTGCTGTGGTGTTAGCTGCTTGCATTGAGCCAGCTCAGGGTCAACCCTGGACCCAAGACTGGGGTATCCTGAGCTGGAAGGGGCCCACAGGGATCACTGAGTCCAACTCCTGGCTCCACACGGGACCACCTGCATTCAAACCCCGTGTCTGAGAGCGTTGTCCAAATGCTCCTTGAACTCCGGCAGCGTGGGGCCGTGACCATTTTGCAATCCAGCTCTTCACCCCACTGCTGGATCTACGAAAAGCAAAGGTGGATTGCTGCCTGCCAGGCACTTCTACGGGGCACCTCTAGCCCCTGGGGTGCAGCAGCAGTTCCTCACCTTTTGGTATGTAGTTTTGCTTACCAGGCATAGTAAGGGCTTGGGTGTTCCTGCTGCCTGAAATCAGCATGGAGGAGGTCACCACAGCTGTTATGCTCACTCACAGATCCAACCTGCCTTTTATTTGTGAAGTTTGCCACCAGGTACATGGAGAACAAAGTAACACGTCCTCCATCCTTCCTTCCTTTTTGCTTTATGCAGTTAGGAAAGTCTGCCCTGTTGACCCCCGCATCCGAGTGAACTGTGGCTACCCCGGCATCACAGCTAAGGAGTGCCAAAGCAGGAAATGCTGCTTCCGGCCGCGTCCCGCCGGAGTCCCCTGGTGCTTCTACCACCGCACGGTCGAGGAAGGTAACATCACATGAGACACGGCCCCTGCGTCCCCACAGGCACCCCGTGGCTCCAGAGCAGGACAGGGTCTCCTCTGCTTCCCAACGTGGGTTCAGAGCCTCCTCCCCCAAGGGCACGAGTGGGTGCTAAACCCTAAGACCAGCTTCTTGCACAGAGGGGTGGTGCTGATGAGCCCCAGGGCCAGGGACCTGAGGGCAACAGGGCTCAGGTGTGAGCGCAAGCCCTCAGCCAGCACCGTGGTAGGGATGTGGCTACCAAACCCACATGGGCTTTATCACAGGAGGTAAAGGCTTCCCTGGAGGGCTGTGGAATGAACCTGACAGAAAATTCTGATCCCCCTTCGGATCCATTTCTTTAATTGACCGAGCAGCACACCTAGTGCAGGTAACAAACAGCCCTGGCTGTTTCCAGCCCACCCCACAGCCTATTTTGCCCCCGGAACAATTCACCATCATTCAGTTCTACTGATCTGAATCAAAGCTAGGAAGCACATGTAAGGATGGGTGGGACACTAGTTGCCAAAGGCTGCCTGTTGGATGCACGTGCCCTTTTTAATGTCCTGCACCTAGGCAAACACTTCTTAGCATCTTGTCAAATCTGTGGGTAAAACACATCCCCTAACCCACTTCTCCTGTTTTGCAGCTTGTTAAAGCAGAAACTTCCATCACGAACCTACCCGAGTGGGAAACAACAGCCAGACGCCCCAGCTCAAACTTCATCGTTTGTAACAACAGTGATTTCTAGGCCATGTTTTCCTCCTTTCTGAAGAAAAGTTAACCCCAACTTTTATTCTCTCAGTAGGGTAGTGCATACAGTTTTTCAACGTAATAAAAGAGCCGAGACACAATCCATGAGTCCTCTCCGATCTGTGTTTTAAAGCTGTGTATTTTTTGGAGCACTGAAAACATGCAGCGCTGCCCTTCGCACAGCGACAGCAGCGGGGTTGGTTTGCTTTCTCCCCTCAAGACGTAGGGAAGGGCCCGTTTGCTTGGGGGCTCCACAGAAAAGAGCAGTCGTGCAGGGATGTGCTGCAAGGAGAGAAAAAATGATGGAGACGCCTGCCTCCTTAGAGGTTCCTCTGTGATAATGAAGTTATCCAAGCAGGTAAAAATCAGTCATTTGTAAAACTCCATTATTTCACACTTAAAACGGGCTCAACAGTAGGATTTGAATATTGTTGCAGTATTAGCAAATAAACTGAGTTTACTGAAGGCTTCTGAAGGTGTTTGCTAAGGAAGATGTGGTGGTGTAGCCCAGGTGAATTTGGGAGGCCTAAGTACAGTGTGACTGCTATAGAATCACAGAATCATGAAGGTTGGAAAGGACTTCTGAGATCACCCAGTCCAACCACCAGCCCGTCCCCCCCATGCCCACTGGCCATGTCCCTCAGTGCCACATCTCCACGGTTCTTGGACACCTCCAGGGACGGTGACTCCACCGCAGAATCTGACCTCCCCCATCACAGCGCCCAAGAGCTGCACTTGGAGGAGTTACAAGGTAGGGATGGGATGTGGTCACTAACTCCGATGGGATAACACCTCTTCTGGGAATTTACAGCACCTGAGTGGCTGAGGTTTGTAGACTGTTTTCAACACCCACTCAAGCGCACTTGAAAAAAAGTGCCAAGAATGCCTAAAATTAACATATTTGATGAGAAAACAAGCTGGAAAAGCCAGAATGAAAGGCACAGTTGCTAAGGACTCGAAGACAGAAGGCAAAGCTGTGCTAGAACAGTGTGGGGTCCCAAGCCAGTAATGCAGGTGGGGTGAAAAGCAGAGCAAGGAGGGGACCTGTAGGGATGTGGGGCATCTGCTCCTCACCCTGGTGGCCCCGCTGCAGGCTCCCCTTTGTGCCTTTGCTTGCTCACCCCCACCTCTGCACAGCTAGCGCTGAACAAGTAAGCAAAGTTCTGCATATTTTTCTGGGGAAACGAAAGTAGGTCAACTACACGATTGTCATCAGCAAAGGTGCTGCCACAATAGGAATCAATTCTGTGGCACAAAGGATTCGGCATTCGTGCTGACGGGGCTGTTACGCAGATGGAGAATGATGCTTAAAATCACAAGTGCCTGGTGGTCCCAAATAGTCTGTAATCAGGGCAGCTGCGTGCAACCAATGCTTCAGCTTCTCAGAGACTGAAAGGAAAATGTTTGGCACCGTAGATCAATTCCCTGTGTGGTTCTTCAGCAAGTGAGGATATCCAACTGTGTTTTAAAGCAGTTACAGCTAAAGTAAAGGTCTCAGAAGTCACACGTCTTGAAGCGATGCAGGAAGGCTGTATGCGGCTGACGTGCAGAATTAACAGGAAAAACGAGCAGACAAGGCACCTGGAGCACAAATGCAGAAAGAAAAGCAGAAGAAACTTGTAGCAATCTGGCAAAAAGATGTGACTGAAAACCCCTCTGCAGATAAACATTTTACCGTTCCTGCTTACTGCTGACCCCATTCCCAAATGTCTCTAGAAAGGATATGCTGCCTGTTCAAGCTGATGCCACACATCTCTGGCAAAAGGAGGAATCTCCCATTCAAAAGGAAGATTTCAGGCAAGGTGCTGAACCAGAATGAAGTACACAGAAGCTGAAACGTTCCTGTTGGAAGCAGCTAAACCACACAGTGCTGCCACGGGTCTCCATGAGCTCCTGTCCCGGAGTTCCATCTCCGGGGTTCAGTAATACGAGACATTTGCCCCATATTTTCAAGTACATTTCGAGACTCCTGGTTGCAGCAGAGAGCCTGGAAACTTGAAATGATGCCCTCAAACAGCTCGGAAAGCAGAAAGCAAACCCCAAGAACCGCACCTGTTTCCCTGTATCAGGCGTGTGTGGTCCCTGCCCCAGGTTGCACCAACGGGTACTCCACGGCAGGAGGAGACTGCTGATAGTGTGCTCAGTAGTGGAAGACAATCTGCAAAACAGGTAGATGTGGCTTTAAAATACACGTGTGGCAATGCATAATGCTTGGTTTGTGTCAGGCATGTCCAAGCCACAGCCCACGGTCTGCACGTGGCCCTGCTGCTGAGCCATCACAGTGGCTGCTCTGCCCTGCTGAGCGGCCCGGCCTGACCATGCACTCATCACTCAGCAACAACCAAACGCCGGTGTGTGATGAGCACGATCTGATCTGAACCCAGGACGTGGAGAAGTGTTTTGCTCAAAAAAGTTCACAGATGTGCTTGACAAAAATCTTCAAGGAACCAAAAAAAAGGAGAGGAGGAGAACAAAATGAGACTATGAGATAAAAAAGAAAGATGTAATGAGTACTAATGCGACTACTGCTGCCCTAGGCAGTGTTTTCTGCCACGTAGAGAGCCTGCAGCATACATTTCCCAGCCAAGCCCTTTGTTATGGCTCTCGTCGGATAAGGTCTCAGAGCTGAGAACTGACAGCAGGACAGCTGCTCATTGCTGACCTGGGCCCTGCACAGAGCCTTGCCCCTTCCACCTAAAAGAAGGGATCGTTCTCATCGTATGGAGAAGGGATCACTCTCATCCCTGCCTTCCAGTGCTTCTAAATCTGCATTATGAAGCACATTTTAAATGGATAGCTATAAGAAAACACAGCATTCTTGTGTTCAAATGCTCTTTATTTTATGAATCCGTGCGGGGCACAGAGGGGAAGGTAACTGTGTGTGAGGCACATTAAGTTTTGCACAGTTGCTAATGAGAAGCTTATGGTTGGCTTATTTCATAGCATTAATTATAACACAAGACACTAAAAGTAATTTAAGTTGCCACTCAGCCTACAAAGGAGTCCTGTTCCAATTCTTCCTTTTTCTGATCTATGGAGATTTGGCATGAGGAAGCATCTAATTTTTGGGACTGTAAATCCTTCAGTCCAGCATTTTTTGCAGGTCCATAAAGCACAACATAAAATATGACCTCTATTATCATTAGAAAACTATCGTGACCTTAGTTGTAAAAATGCAATCCCGTCGCATCCTATGGGCAATTTATCCTCTAAGCATCACTGCTCATGTTGTCTGGGACTGGACCCTTAACCAACTTGTGAGATCGTGGCTGCTGTCCTTGACCTGTGGTGACAAACACAGCTAATGAGTTCTGTTGCTGTGGCAGGCAGGAGGGGTGGCACAAGGGCACCTTAATAGCATGAAAAGCCACCCTGCCATACAAACTATGGACAACACAGATCTTCGGAGAAAACTTGAGCAGAAAAATACCGGCTTCTTAGATGAGCTGAAGAGACCTTTCACGGGGTACGACATGACAGAAACGTACAGCAGGCTGCCGAAGAACACAGCATGGGTGCTGTGGCTGAAGGATGGAGAACTGTGCTTTGTAAAATGGGGAATGGACAGATGTGACTGGCAGAATAAAGCATGGTTTCCCATTTCTGGGAACAAGGGAGGAGTAAATCTATAAGTTCCAGAGTACTGAGCAGAAGGCAGAGAGGGAATGGTCATTCACTGCCTCCTGTAACACAAGAGCAAGGGGAACCTGTGCTGAAACTTGCAGGTAACATGGCCAAGATGAACAGGTGACTCAGAGGCATTGGACTGGAAGTCAAATGCATCGAAGGCAAGAAAAAACACAGAAACTCCCAGAGGCTCGGGCAGTCCCTGAATCATCAGGGACACACACCGTGATGCCTGCCCTGTTCTTACCCTCCTCCCTGCATGGTGCTGCTGCCACTGGCAGATCCTTGGAGCACAGATCTTTGCCCTGTGCCAATGTGACTGCACTCCTGCTTTGAAGAATTTTTACTGGTTGTATCTGTAACCCACCTGGACTGGGAGTTACCTGGAACCACCACAACGTACATCTGTGACAGGCAGGTCGCTGGCTGCCAGAACCGAGGGCAGTCAGTGGAAATTCATCTGTACCAACGCAGCTGCCACTTCCCTTTGAGAGAGAACAGGGACAAAAGCATCTGTCTGAAAATAATAACACTTTATTTGATTTTTTTTTTGTTACATTATCATAAATGTTCTCTATTCCCAGAAAACAAAGCCCTAGTTTGGAAAATAATGCACATACAAATCTCTTACGGGTCTTAAGTATACAGAAATATACAAAGATTTCTCTATCGTTGTCATATATCATCAGAATGCCCCACATCCCACATTTTTACTCAGGTTCACTGTACCAGTAAGCGTGAACTACAGAGGTAACAAGCAACCTGAAAAAGACATGGTTCATATAATTACATACATGTATGTATATATCTACAACAGTGCAAATATATCACAGCGTGCAGCAGGCAGCAATAGTCTCTAGAGAAGCGTAATAAAACTGATCCATAGTAATGCAAATGCATTACAGAAACGAGAGACGACAACGACATTCCATATACAGAATATGCACACTTCAGCACGCTGATCTTAAATGATACTTGCATTGACTCTTGCTTGAAAAACAAAAGAACAAACGTTAAATAATTCAATCACAGATCCAAGGGCAGTATCTCACAATAAGGTCAACTGACTCGGATAAAGTATTTCACAAATCTGTGCCGATATAGGCAAGGGTCTGGCTACACTGCAGGACTCATTTTCGTTTTAGATAGGTCATGTAATCTTTTTCCTCAAATTTCCTTTACTTTTATCGTAACTGAGGAGCATTTGTTCCACATGTTTTTTAGAACTGCTCGATGACTTCAGGCAGCAGGAGGGCTGCCTTTTAAAGCAGGAGAAAGGAGTTTGTGTAACGATTATGCTAAATGGGTTACTAAAATAAGTTAAAATAGGGTCCAAAATAAGACATCACAGATGTCAACCTTAAAAATGAAGGTTCCCGTGTCACCTTATAATCTGCTTAAAAAGACCCATTTGAGATTTTTTTTTTCTTCTTGAAAGAGCAGAGAGGAGCACACCCTCAGATCCAGACTTTGGTATTTGGTATTTGCTAGCTCAAAGGAGTCATCGCTCCATCTCAAACTGCCTCGCGCTGTTCCCAAGCAGCTCATTTTAACCACTCACGGGGACAACAACAAGGGGGACACAAGCAATTGCTTCATGTGGCCTGAGCTGTACAGAAGCCCCCAGAAGGAAACTGGATCAACAAAACCTTGTTGTATCTCGAAGGCATAAATGACGTACAGAACACGGGCTGGCAGGCTGAGCCATGGGAATTCGTTTTGTGAAAGGACACGTACTTTCAGTGGTCACCCCTTGTTTTACGGCTCTTGTATGGAGTCTCAATAGAAATCTGAATCTCTGAAAGGAAACTTCCACCAGTGACAACTACAGAAAGTTATGGTTCATTATAAGATTTCAAAATAATAAAAGCATTGAAGCGAGATTTCGTGTTGTCAAGTACTCTTCTGCCAAATCAGTAGGAAACGTGTACAGAAACAGAAATATGCCAACAAACACACAATTAAAAGCAAATCTGTTAATCCTGCAGGCTCAACCTGCAGCTTTTGGGCTGGTAATATGCAGAACAATGTCGTGGGTTACAAAAACCACCCAACGGGACCCAAAACAACCATCTCCATGCACAAGGAAAACAGGTATTCAAGAACAGGACAGTAGGAGCTGATCCCTGCAAATGCCACTGCCTCTGTCCAGGAACAGCACAGCTCCTGGTTAACTTCAGTGACGCCCAGCACTGAATTCAAGCTCTCACTAGGGCTGTGTGGCAGAATTAATAGGACCTGTGTCACGGGCTCAGCTATGATCAGCCTGTCACAAACTGCTACAAAGGACGTGACACGGTGTCATTTTCTGCCTACTCCTAGTTCCCAACGGCTTTCAAAATGCCTTGGTGATTATTATACCTTATTGATGGCGTTCCACACAGAACTGAAGGAAAGTAATTCCTGAGCAATTGCACCCTTTCGGGGTGTTCTGGTAGGAACAGAGGTACACACGAGAAGATCATTCAGTCTCAAAGGAAAAAGAACAACCTGTGGGGCAGTGTCTCTGCAGCTACCACTGAGATGCCCTCTGCAGAAATCCAGACCAGCTTCCTCCCACAGCCAACCTATTCTGGAGGAGCCTGAAGTCAGCTAGTGCCAAAGCCAACCAATGTTTTTTTAATATTCTTACTTTTGGCAGGGATTTAGCTGTCCTGAGTGAACGCTAAAGGTTAGAACAATCCTAACAGAGTTCAGAGTGAAATTCACGTAGCTGATAACACGTTCTGCAGCGCTGGGGGTTCTCTGGCATTAGGCAGGACAAGCACACGTGGCCCCCTTCCCCGCTGAGCCACCAGCTGAGACTGGACCTACAGCTCAGTGAGCAGAGGCAGTGTGGAAGAGGGGGCAGCAGGCTGCATAAAGAACTATGAACGCCATTTGCACCCCTCTCACACGCGGTTTCTGAGGATCTGTTTGGAAACACCATCATTGCACCTTAGGTCCCTCCCTCTGCCCCTTTTCATCATTCCTAAATATAACCGAAGCAGGGCAGGAGACAAAAGAATAACATTGTATTTCAAGAAAAAAGAACCCTTCCTGCCTAGTTTGGAAAGTATAAACAAACACTGGAATTTTTAGTATGCAGAGCACTCCTGGATTGGCATTTCTGGTGCAGAAAGGAAAAAATAGAAACATCGTCTTTCCTTACCAAAATTATGCAGATAACAAAAGCTATTTTGCAAACCCAACCAACAGTAAATATACAGGAAAATATACACTCATCTTTACGCTCTATTTTCATTCTCCTCTGCCCCTCAAAAGAAATATTTTGTGGTTCCAAAAGATTAATTCAAGATCACTGTAAAGCTATAATCTCCTTGAGACTAACCTGAAGCAGACGGACTTTTCAGTGATGTCCTTTGAGCCTGTTCACCCAGCCGACATCTCAGGCTCTGCGCAATACAGCCCTCCACCAGCAAAGCACTTAAGCCGGGACGTTATCTTAAAGCCATCAGTGTTCCTTTGATTCATGGGACAATGCAGATGTGAGGAGTTATCTACATACTTAAGTACTTTGTTGGAAAAGGGCTTCAAAGTATCCCATTAGAGTAGAAGGCATCCACCTAACGCTGAGGAAATCGCACAGACAGGATCTCCTCCTGTGAGAATCCCTGGAGCGGTGGCCAGGATGCACCATCCCACTTTATTTTAAAAATAATGCTTGATGCAGCATTAATTTCTGTTGTCAACACAGACATTGGCACAAAAGAATAGATGGAAATGCCAGTCATCTGGCACACCCAGTGTTCAGACTCAAATGCCCATTATCTCACACCTAACCTTCTCTCTCTCTCTTTAATGTGTGTATCTATACCTCTGCTCTGATGATAAAAGAGATATTTGGGGTTCCAAATATTAAGAATCAAATGGCAATTCAGCACCAGATATTTTTCTGTTACTCCCTTCGATCCAGAAAGATGAAATTTTCTCCATTTCTTATGTGAGAAGAAACTGTTTTTCAAATCTTCTATTTAATTGTAAATAAAAGACGAGTTAGTACTTCTTAAAAACTTTCTGGGTTTTTTAGACTATATGCAAGTTTCTGCCAAAAAAAAAAAAAAAGCAACAACAAAAATCTGAAGCACATAAAGTCTTAACTGATGCACATAATAAGCAAAACGACAAGCACAAAATAAATCAAAATGAAACAAGGAAGCCAACAGAATGCTAAGGTCTTCTAGCAATCACAACAGAAATCATAGATTCGGTCTTAAAGAGAGCTTTAAAAAAATCTTTGTGCCTTGCATAATTTTTAACTGGATTGCAGCTGGTTTGAATGGTATCAATGGTACTGATTTCAACCAGTTTATGGCTGTTTCTATATGGTAACACAAATTGAAGTTTTGAAGTCTTTAGATTCTTGCTGGCCTCATCTTTTTTTCAGCATGAAGCCTGCAGAGGCTGGCAAAGTGTTTGCTGAGTCCACTAACATGGGAATGCATTTTATACTAGCTTGTTAGAACTTATTTCCACACAAAGGGAGAAAGGCTAAGTTAAGTCTATGTTAAAAGACTTCATAGCATAAGAACATATAATTGGGATGGACTTCAAATACTTCTGTCCCACAGTAACATCAAGAGATGTCATTAGTTAATTTTAGCACCAACGTGGGAAAGAATGATTATCTCATCTGTGTGTAGCGTTGGCTTCAAGAGAATTCATTTATTTCTCTATTGGGATACTACAGTCTGAAAGTGTTCCTCAGAATAGCAATTTTCAGCTAAATTCTGCCAGCAGATGGCTGAGAAAAAGCGTATCTAATAAAAGGAGTGACAAAAATATTCTGGAGCATGCATTTTCTTAGGAACACCCACGGAGGACCAGATTTTTGGCTACCATAATACAATACAACATTACAGTACAGGAGGGTATACTGAAGACTAAAGAGGTAAAATAAGAAAGTCTACAAACAGAGGAACAAGCACACGTTAGCAAGACAGTGTCCAAGCAGCTCACACTACTGAATTACTTTAGATAGGAGAAGACAGCGTTGTCCTCCTGTAAGTGTTGAGATGTCAGTTTTATCAGCAAGGTTTTTTAATTCAGTGAATTGCAGGTGACCTTCACTGAGCTGTTTGGTAAATGGTGTTGGTAAACACAAACCATAAACCCTGAACTGATTTTGATGCTCTGGATGTCACTCACTCATACTCAGCTAGCCTTCAGCCAGGCCAGCAGTGTGCAACAACAGGGTAATTTGGCAAACGTAGGTTTTTATGTGCTTGCAAACAGCAACTGCTTGAAATATTCACAGATATTTTGAAAGCCTTAACATAATCAAAGCAGGTAGTACCAAGGAATTTTAGCTTGTGACTTGTTTAAATCTGTTCACAGTTCCGAATGTTATTTAGAATAGCCAAAGTGCTTAATTTCTCATCTCTAACAGCCATGTAGGCACATATCTACTCATGAATATGCCTGGAAAAGCTGTGGAGCTGTATAAAATCTTTACTGGCTTCAGGGATATTTTATGAAAAAACAGTAACAAAGCCATGCAGAGAGATTGTACAAGGTTTTTTGTTTTTTTGTTTTTTTCTTCTAAAGATTAACCTTGCTTTCACAGGCCAACCTTACTTCCAGGGAAAGTTCTGCTAACCTTCCTAAAATCTGTGACCAGACTTTAGTCTTCTGGAACACTGGCTTAATTCAAGTACTCTGATTTTAACAGATACACACAGTCTGTGTCTGCACAGGTAAATTAAACAGAGTCTGGGCACGGGCAAAGAAAACAGGAAAACAACTGTCTTCACTGAAGAATGGCAGAGCTGCAGCAGCGTAAGTCTGGCTAGCATGTCTGTGACACTTAAGTAAATGGACAAGAACTGCAGAAGATAGTGGAACTCACGCACAATTTCACCAGGGTGTCCAACATGGGCATGGCCCCAACACTATCATTTTGGGTTGCCAATCCATTCCCATGAAAATCAGTGACAAAATCCATATCAACTTTGAGCCAGAATCCCTCCCGACAAGTTTACAAAGTTTACAAAGGTGAAATATACAAAACAAACGCATGCCTCCTGCAATAGTTTCATCAGTGTTTGGATCAATTTGGTTTTAATTCTCATTTCACTCACGTAGACTTTGGGATAAGAACAAAACTTCTTAATATAATCAGCCCTGCAGTGTTACAAGGCCCTTTGCATCTTTTGAGGAGACTCCCATACGTAGTTTTTTACACGTATTTTGAACACTGACATACAAGGCAGTCACAAGTGGTTTAACATAATACTCCAAAGCATTGAGCTTTGATAGATCTTGGACTCCATCAGACAATCGTTCAGGCTTTAGGGATAGATTCTGCTTTCATAATTTAAGAAAAAATGAGCCTTGAAGCGCTTTCATCTTTTCACTCACAGGAGGTAGATCAAACAGATAATGAGCAGAGTCAGTATTTTCAAGATAACAAACATTTAGGATTTAAAAGACACTGCAAAAGAACATATTTTCAATCATTCAGCAGTAGTTTGAACATATCTGTGCTATCTATTGTTGCTTCCCAATATGGATCACAGGTTTAGCGCAGACTCAGAACCTGCCTTCTCCTCCTATTGTTACAACTTTCAGACATGAGACCAGCTCGACAAGTAAAGCACCAGAATTCTAAATTTAAACAGAAACAAAAACAACGACTTGAATCATTTTAGATTTCTTTTTCTTTTTAAAAAGTATCCATATTAAAAAGATATCTTTTCCTTATTAATTATTACATTTACAGACTTCCGGCCAGAAGGGGTAATTTTGTGGAAAGGAATTGCAAAATAATACATAGAAAACTGCAAACAGGAAACTCTTGAATTTAAAAAGATGAGAGAAACCTATTTTCTTTGCATTCCTCATTTTGCATCTCATTACATTGTCACCTATAGATGACATTTATACTATTCTGGCTGCCAGGACCTTATTGTATAATTGGTTTCCATAAGGAAGTTTCCTGCAATCAGTTTTTTTTTTTTATTATTATTACAGTTACATTGTCTCTGTACTGATAGTCTGTGTTGTAAAATTCCCTTCTATTTCTTCTTCCTAGTTAAAGCTAGAAAGTGTAATGAAAACACGACCCAACCCAACTGGACTGATTGGCTTAACACTATATGTCCTCTATCCCAATGTGGTTCTCTATGGGCTAGGTCATAACAGCATCTAGCTGGGCACGGGAGACGGGCCTGCCACAGTGAGACAATGTCAAGTGCCCTCTACTGTACGCCTAAAGATCTTCCTATTGCATCAGTTTAGTTGTTTTTCCTTTACCTCTCCGCTCGGATTTTGTATCTGAGAACAAAATAGGCAATTAGACGCAGAGAGAAGAAGAAAATTCCAAGAACAATGAAGTCCAGGTAAAGTTTGGCATTTTCTACATCCAGTTCTCTCAGAATGGCCTCTGATTTTTGAAAATGGCAAGTATCATCTTTGTCACAATGCAGATCTTCTCGATCCAGTCCATAGATGGAGAGAATAACTCCTTCAAACCCATATCTGGAAAGAAGAAGGGTGAATCATAAAGTAAAATGCTGATGATCTGTTTAGAAGTACACCAACTTGAGTTTTCTTAGTAATAGCACAGCTTTAGCAGGGAGGGGAGAAGGGTGTGGGCAAAATAAGAACTTCCTAGAAACCTATTTCCTCGTACTCAAGGCGCCCCACAAGTACACAGGCCACATATAAAATGATGATCAGAAGATTGTTTATAAAGACACATTTTAGCTCCTTCTGCAACATTCACTTCTTAATCATTTAATCTGATTCCAAAGAAAACCCATTCACCATCATCATGGGAATTCACCGTTTAATTTCAAACATTAACATTTAGGCGTCTAGTCTAAACTAGTCTGCTGTGCTAGCCTCCAGAGGTTTCCTCATGGCAATCATCACATCTTAAGATAATTGTCTCAGACAAAGAGCGTGACTGACATAGATAGGATGTAACGTGCCTATGCCTATCAACTCTTAAGCCAAGAGTCCAGATTAGAGACGATGAAACTCTTATGCCTTTCATGGCAGTGCTACTGCAAAATTTAAAGAAAACAAGTCTTTTGTCCAACAAGGCTACAGCAGTGATTTATATAACATTTTCTTCTGAAATGAGGTACTGGCATCAATTTGTCATTTGGACATACTGCCCCTAGCATTTCAGAAATCCACTGCTCCAAAATCCAAGGAGACTTGGATGCTGCGCAGTTCAGAGTATTTTCATAAGTACTTACACAGACCTGTGGCCGATGATCTGTACTGAATATTCCTGTTTATTTCACATCATATACGAAACGAAGTGATATAATGTGGTATTCATTTACATCATATGTATGTTTATACTTTAAAGGAATGTTTTCTGAACATGGATTCCTTGGCACCCAAAATAACCAAACAAGCATGCAAAGTCAAACAAATAGCTTTTCTAAGATGGGAGGTTAATGGCCTTCCTAGCAGTACCTGACATAGGAAATGTAGGACATCCACTGGAGGTATGTTGGGATGGTATCAAAGCTGACAAAAAATCCAGAGAACAGAAGCACTGGGATGGCAGTAACTGGACCCACAAAAGTGGCCACCTGGAAAGAGAAGTAATAGACAGATTCTTGACAGACACGCAGAGAAAAAACTAAAAACTAACTTGCTCTTTCATTTGATGTCCTGACTTCAAGTGAGGAAAACATTTTAAAATAGCACTACTCTTACGGAAACCCTCCATTCTGTGCCAAATCTAAATAGTGAAAATCTGCTCTCTTAGGCAGTAGAGAGTCATGCCATTCAAGTCATGTTACTTCCCCCCAAAATTACAGTTTCAAATATCATTTACTGAATTGTTTGGACATGGTTTCTTAGGGAGGAGGTTAGATTGTTAGTGGAGGAAAAGCGATCTCCCAAGTCACAATCCACTCAAGCAGGCACAGCCCCACTCAGATGAAGAAGGCACTTCACAACCTCACACCCACTGGTTTTAAATGCTGTTAAAGTTGATGGTAGCAAGAAGCATCAAGCAGCTACATCAGACCACGATAACTTTTTGTCTGTCATCTCCTAACAAATGTCTTGGGGACATAGCAGCAGTCACAGTAGGCAATCACTGCTAAGAGATAGCAGGATTCCTGTGAGATCACAAAATGCCATCAGTACCTGGAGGGATGTAGAGGCAGCACCTATGAGAAGACCCAGTGACTGTGCCACTAGGGATGTCATGGTTCCCAATGCTGCAAAGAGGACAAATCGGAGTGCATCAGATGGCTGTGAAGTCATCCAGTACACGATGCTGCAATAAGCTACAGGAAACATGATCTGCAAGGAGATACAGTTGTAGTTAGTCCGTTTAAGCCAAACATTCACTTTTACTCTGAATAAGATAAAAGCCCAGGGAGTCCTAGGTAATGCACAGCTCTCAGCCTTTGCATGTTACATGATATGCATGGCATTCAGCTGAGAAGCTGAGAAGCATCTGCCACAAACTGTAATATCTATCGTACTACTTGGGCGTTAAAAAACAGATCCCATACACTTACACCCCTTTTCAATTCCCCTTTGCACAAAACCAAAGACTGCAATTTGTTTATTCAAAAAATATTGGGTCAGGTCTGGGCATTACTCTCAAGGTGCTTCTTATTTGGACCTGAAGCAAAGGCACACACATACGAACCGTTTCTCCACCATTCAAATAGATAAAATACTATTACTGATCTTCTTAGCAAGTGGACTTGCCATGAACTGAAATGGTTATTGTTTTATTGAAGAGTGAAGCATATACCTGAAAAGGAACATCAGCCATCGTTTTGGCAAGATAGTAGGCTTTCAGGCTGTACCAGTAGTTCAGATGCTCTCTAAGGAATACTCCCATCTCAAGAGGAACTACAGAGAATACAAATTAGTTAGCTAGGTTGTCAGTGTGTAATATTCTTCTATATAATAACACATCAATTATATAATATAACGATAGCATGATCCATATCTAATCCTTAACTGCTGTAGTCCCATAGTGGGACTGGAACTCTAACACCTTTGACAGACCAGCAATAGTTTCAGTGATTTGCAATGAAAAGTAAGAGGTCAGCCCTAAGAGTTGCCAACTGTTTAGAATATGCACCAGATTACTCAGATGATGTGAACTTTCCTCAAAGAGGCTTTTTGAAATTAAAACAGTTTCAAAGCCCAAAGGATCTGGTTATTCCAGATCAACAGCGCTCCCAGAGGAAGCATGGAACAGTCCATACTATAGAACTTTGGTTTTGATACCACATGATTACACTGATTTCATGCAGCATTCACAACTTAGAAGTCCTAGAGAAATTAACACAGTTTCTCTAAGATCATGACAGAGCAGAGGTACACTGTCACCTTAGGGAAAAGGAAAAATTCCAGTCCAGAATTGTAACAGTGGACTGTGAAGGTTGAGAACCACTGGCAGAACTATGGAGAGAAGTCTATTCCTGTTTGCTTCTACACAGCAGTTAGTGAGTACAAGATTTACGCTCAAACCTGTCTTAGAAGTGGAAGCACAAGTCAAGTGTTATGGTACATGAAACAGATATGATGCCCTCCCAACTCATTGGGACTTGTTGGGACAATCTTGTCGTCCTTTAATTTGACAGTATGATCTGTACTCACATGTAAGGACAGTTGGCATGAGCGCAGCAAACATGAGAAACAACATGGAAAAAAAGAGGAAGCCGGAATTGCTGAGGACTTTCTTTGCTTCATTGCCAATGCCTAAGTAGAGCAAACCGATAAGCAGACCAATTCCAATGTGTGAAGTGATACGCAAGTGTGTCAGGACCTATAAGGAGGAAACAGAAGTATTTCTGATCAGAAAGTCTGAGCTCAAAAACAATGGAAATATGACTGAAATCAGATACACAGCTTGTAAAAAACTATAATTATATCCAGAAGAAAAAACACAGAAATGTTCGCTTTTCTACTAGCAAACTGGGTCTCAGCTAAGGAAAGCTTACACTAATGAACCTCCCAATGACTCAGACCCAAAGCTATTAGTGCAGAAAATATCCTCCTGTAAACAAAAGCAGAAACTGAAAATGCTGCAACCTGAAATCTTACTGTCAGACAACATCACAGAGCCATTGGCCCTCATTCATCAGGAGAAGACTTTCTCTCTTAACTATAAGATAAATGCCCCTGAGCAGATTAGAGTGGTAATGGGAGGCAGAAAAGGTACTTTTTGACTTGTACAGACCAAACTAACTTAAAAAGGCACAATTCTTTTGTGCCTTCTCTGCAACACAGTATTCCTACAAGAGGTATGGATGAACAAAAGAAACAAAGTGTGGAACAACTGCAACTCTTTCCAGTTGACCAGGAAATAATTCTTAAGAACAACACCATTCCTCCATCTAAGCATCCTAAAATGAGCTATTGTTTTCCCTTGGTGGAGATGAGGAGGGGTTTGTATTATCAGTGGTTTGTACACAGCTGGGATATGCTCCCCATGTATACTAGAGGCATTTTAATTATCTAGTGGAGCAACACATGGAACTACATGTATGCTTCAGTTCAGAAGAGATCTCCCACATAAACACGTCAATGTATTTTGGACTGAGTATTTGGAGATGTGCAAACTATTTCAGGTTACAGGAAGACAAAATTCAACAAATAAATTCATCTTTTAATGATAAATGTGCTATAATGTAAAACAGCAGCAAGGGAGAACAACTTGTGACGAAGAAATGTGCTGGCAAAACAACAAATGAGCATAATACATATGGTCTGGAAATAAGATGCTTCTTAACCACCAGAAGAGCATGCTTCTACCATACCTTCCCAACTACAGCACTGGGGAAAACAGCTGTTTGCTTTTACTGTGACACTCAACACAGTGTTTCTCTTCCTAAAAGGGAAGGAACGCTGGTCATCTGACAGCAGAGGCCTGGACACAGTGTCCCAGCAGATTTCCAAATCTGCAGTTCCAAGTGGACAAGACTATACTGCAAACAGCAGTGTCCTAATACCTCGTTAGGTGCAGGTGAGCTGCAGCTGGAGCTCAGTGAAACTCAGCTTACCCTGTCACAAGGGTAATTCAGTCACACTGAGTTCCATGTGGCTCAACTACTTTTGGGTTTCTAACTACCTCATACATGTGTTTTCTGGCTTTCCCCTTTCTTAAGGACAGGGATGTCAAATTAATGCATATGTTAGTGCCTATGCTGCCTCTACTCCCCTCTCATTTCAAGCACTGAAAACCTTCCAAAACACAGAAAAAGCAGCAAACTCTCCTCAGATTTATCAAATTGCAAATTTGCCACTGAGAAAACCACTGAACCAATGACACTGAACACCTATGAGTCAAGTAGGCACATTTTCATGCAAGGTCTATTGAGGAAGCTCATCTCCTTGACTAGCGGAACGACAATCCTATGTAGAGGACCTTTCAAAGCAGGAACATCCATCAGACCGTATCAACACTCCCACCTCTTAAATTCACAAACAACTCAGCTACTTAGAGATAAGAAAGACTTCCCTGTGTAAAAAATAATTCCCGTTTAAATTTTGCTAATGCAAACTAGCCACCCAATACATTTAATGAATGTACATGAAAACTGCAGGCTGGGGGACTTTAAAGGGTGTCGCTTATTTTTAAGAAAAAGGTAAAGAAAAGTTTTTTTCCCTTGGGAATGAATAGTTTCATTATGATGACTACTCCATTTTGATTTTAAATGTATGAAAACAGAAATATTTCCTTTTCAGATAAACAAAATTTTTATTGATTTATTTTCTGTTTCACAAGGCAGACTTACTGAATCCCTCATAATGGTGAGAAAAGTTCTTTTGAAGAGGATACAGAACTGGGTTAGGCAGCTGGCGGAGAAGCTGTGGCAGCCTTCTGTGGAGGAGGAATCCTGCGGAAACACATGAAAGAATAAACTCCTTTCTTCGCAGTATCTTGCTCAGTTTTCTTTCACAAAATCCCATTCTCATCAGCTGAATGTGCCCAGAAACCTCCTCCATTGACTGAGGATTTAAATTCTCTTCCTCCCTCTCCAGCCTCAAGCCCTACCCATTACTTGTAATATATAGAATACCTCTTCAGAGGGCCGGTGCCAGAGGAAGGGATTCAACTCATTCTCACCACCGACATCTCTCTTGTAGTCTGTGTCACATATCCTCTCCCGTACTGCCCTCACCAGCCGGCTGTTCTGGTCTCCATATTCACCAGATGCTACTTCCATAACTACACAAATCAGAAGGTGAGATACTGGTTCATACTCCTGATTAGTTACAGGCCTCATTCTTAGATTTCCTTGATTCTATAGCATTAAAAGTAGGAGTTTGTTTGAAAGACTCTAATCCACATGCAAATTCATATGTATATACAGATAATTTAAATGTATTTTTCTACAAATCTTCAGAAAATTCTCTTCATTCTGGTAGTTAAACGAAACATTTTAGATGAAAGGTAGTAAATATGAGACAGTGTCAGTAATCAAAAGTTACAAAGGTCTACTTCGTGGTCCTTACTGCATCTTTGGAATTAAGAAAGAACAACAAAAAAATCTCAATATTATTAGGATACCGCAATGGTATTGTTTGTGGGGAAAAAAAAAAACACATGAAAAAACAAAACCACCAGAACACTGGAGTCACTGTGAAAAGTCATTAAGATTAAATTACTATGAAACACAAATCAATATGTTTTATCTTTCATTTCACAGACCTGGACTTCCATCAGAGATGAACAGTCACTACATTCTACCACTAGATGGCATTCAAATTACTTAGAAAAAATCCAATTAATTCTACTTCAAATTTTGGTACATGTCTGTAGACAAGCACATATGTACCTGTGTATGGGAATAGTGGTTCCCATTATCCTGAAGGTGCTAACCAAGTACAAAATAAATTTAATAAATTATTCAAACATTCCTTACCAAAATCTGCTGGATTGTGATAGGTTGGACAATTCAAACCCAAATCTCTCAAGTAAGGGACTAGGTTTAATACTTTCCCCCGGTAAATACATTGACCTTGACTTAAAACATAAAGCTGAAAAACAGAGCAAAGAAAAAGAAAAATAAAAACATGAATTTGTATGATAATATTTGAACATGCTAACTGTATGACAGCAACCCACGAACATAATGAACCCTTGTTGGCCCTGTGGGAAAAACACCTTGGGAAGATTTGCCACCATTTTAAATTATCTTTACATGGAATAACAATTATTGGAAACTGAAATTTGCATTCTGCAAGCATTCCCTCCAGGACTTAAAGCACATTAACTCAGAAACAGACTAATTCAAGCCTTAGACACATGTTGAAAATAGGCATGAAACTGTATAACCAAGCCATCTAATTTCCATACATTATGGATATTTTTGGCTGGGAGATGAGGCTAGTGAATGTAGGAATAGAAGGAGAGGTGGAACAGCACAGCAATAGAAAACAGCTTGATTATCCTTACTTTTAAGCCACATTATCGACTTTAAATAACCTCCCTTGCTGGACTGGCAATTTGCAAGTGTTTTTCTCCTATGGTGTAGTAAGTTTTCACTTAGCTCTCACAGCTCTAATTTAGCTATCCTAACAAGACTAAGGTAAACTTAAATCTAACCTAAATGCACATGGTCCACATCTTATTGTTAGGCTGGGGAGTGACTTCATCACAATTATTATTATTTCACACGAATAAACTCTTCTGAATTTACACCCATGTAGCTAAGATGAGAATGTGTACTAGTAACATTGCAGACATTTGCAGTAAAGCTCTCTTGCTCATAAATTACCTCTCATTTATTCTACTGATAACACCATGACCAGGAACTGTGCTGGTGGGTGAAGGTATAAAAATTGCAAGTGTGATATTGATTTCACAAATATACTAGCGAGATTCTTTAAAAACATTGCATTTAAATAATGGAAACAGGTAGAGAAGAAAAAAAAACATAATCGAAAAGTACATTTTGTTCCAATTTATTTATTTATTTGATTTGGGACTGTAGTGTTGAATTACTCATGTTGTTACTTAGAGAGTATAACCTTGAACGTATAACCTTCCTAAACAGTGCAAAAAGAGAAAGAGTCAGAGAATAATACCTGATCAAACAACTCAAAGAGTTTAGCACTGGGCTGATGAATCGTGCAGATGATGGACCGTCCACCCTGGGCTAAAGCTTTCATCAGAGAGACAACTTGAAAACATGACGCGCTGTCCAAGCCGCTGAATGAAAGGAAAGAAGTTTGTTATCCATAGGTCCATATGCACCACTCAGAACTAGCACATGTATTTGATACGTTGGTCTCTCACTATTATCTTTCTATAAATTCTCTCTGTAGCAGTTTAATTTTATCATATGCCAACCTTATGCTTGTATTTCTCCATCAGCCTTTTAATTAAGTTGGAAGCATGCCCGAGAATGAAAAATAGGAGTATTCTCAAAACTGCCTTAAGGGACTTCTACATTTTAAGACTGCAGATTTAAATGAACCCAACTTTAATGAATAGATACATATTCATAGCCCTCCCAGTCTCTTCCTAAACTGATGACAGAATTTGATCTTAAATATGCTACATTCATTATAAAAAGTTAATCTTCAAAATGCTTTTGCTCAAACCATCTTTGCTTGAAGAAGAAAGCTCACATGACACAATCTGAAAACAATACTCTCTCTCTTTCCCTTCCTGTTTCAGTTTATGTCTTCTTTAAATATTACTTATAGTCCCATGGTCTGGTGTTTACAGCAGTGATCCAAGGCATTAAATACTCAAACGAAAGTATTTCTTGGGGCATTATTCAGTATTTGCAGGCAACACAAAAAGAGACTTTTCCTAGGACCTAGAGGTGAATAACCTTTCCGCAGCACTGCTACCACACGGGCAATATTGATCAGTCCTTAATTTTTGGGCTTGAAGTACCTGGTTGGTTCATCAAAAAACATAACAGGAGGATTGTTCACCAACTCCAAAGCAATAGCAAGACGCTTTCTCTGGCCTCCAGAAAGACTCCCAGTCCTTGTATTGGCACATGTCAGCAAACCGAGGGCTGTCAATATTTCCTTTACCTAGAGAAAACACAACAGTGCAAGTCATTTAAACCTGTTAGTAGAAAAGTATATTTACTGTACCACCAATTTTCATGGAAAATGTAAACTAGCATATGACTTTGTTCACTATCTATACACCGAAGCCTATTTCCATATAAGGCAGGAAAGGTGGGTCTTAAACATTTATTAGATTCAGCAGGGTTTAGCTTAGCACTGAACATTTTGACTGAAATTCTACTTGTCTCTAGTACATGATTTGTCTCAGTAGAAAGCCTTTCCTGTGAAAATGGGGTGGAAATCAGCTCTTCTATAGTACTCCTTGGATACAGCACAGATATCAAAGGACTTTTGCAGTGAAGACTTACTGTATAGCAAAACCAACAAGCTTCTTTCATCAGAACATGGAGAACTGTATTACACAAATCAGTTGTTTCTATAGAGTCATAGCCTATTCTCATATTTGTTCTTCAAAGTCTACTTTTTAGAGCGTGGCCATTGATTTTAAGTGCTTTCATTCTCCTCAGAGACAATTCAGCTATCACGTGTACTCTCAGATGTTTGAGATTTCCTCAAGGCACTGCCTCAGGAAGGGCACAGTTTGTCCCAGGGTCTTTGGAGCAAAAGGAGAACAATCTCAGCTGCTATGAATTTTTCTGTTTTAGTGATTGTAGCCCTATATAAGGAAAACAGTTCTTTGGTATCAGTAAAAACAAAGACATGAAAATGTCTGAAGCCAAGCTATATTACTGTAAGAACTAACTCTCTTAGTCATAAGAAGGGATAAAAGAACAAAATGCACCAACTCTCCTCTTGTTATCAGAGAGAAGAGCCCAACTACTTCTTTCTTTAACTCTAGGGAGAGTGCTATGGAACATGGGCAGCACATGCTAACCAACCAGAAATATGAAGTATGGCTCACTGCAGATTTTTCACTTGTCCCTGGCTGTTTTAAATAAACATCTATGATTTTGCTAAGACAAGGGCATAAATACATAAAATGTATCTATTATCAACATTTACCATTTACAATACTAAACTGAACGATTTATTCCAGCACAGGCTAGTAATACTAAAATGAGTGCACCCTTCTAACAAGTGTTGTACAAATCCATACAACACAGTCTTGTCTTCAAAAAGCTGCTTGTAATTGCAGTGACAGTGTGAACAACTGAATTAGCTAGCTTTGCCTAACTTACTAAAGTGCAAATGAATTAAGACTGTCAAAGTACAAGTTGTTCCTAAAAAAAATACATTTTCCAATAAAAAATGTGCATATATCTTATTAAAAGAAATGTATTTGAGTGAATCAAAGCAATTCTAACCAACTAAATGTATGTTGATTCATGTACATTTACCTCTCTAGAGTTCTGTCTGATTTTCACAGATTTTCTGAGATAGAAGTGCTTTAGAATATAGGAAATGAGTACGGACAAAAGACAGCCAAGGAAATGGCTGCTCTATCTTTCAAGTTGCCATTTTCATATTGTAGGGGCAGGATATACTTTTCACCAGATGGATCAGAAGTAGTTTCACCTTCTCCTTCTGCTTTCCCATAGCAGGGGGTTTGGAGCAAGATAATCTCTAAGGTCCCTTCCAACCCAAACCATTCCATGATTCTGTGCTTAGGAGTCACATTCCAGCTACAGTCAGAGGCATCTTTTACTAGAATATTGGTTAAGACCAACAAGGCAAGTTCAGGACTCAATCGAATGTGCATGAATAAAACAAATTGGAATGTGGGTAAGAGCAGAAAGCCTCTCATGTTCCTGTAACAGCAGGCCACAGATTTCCTATGTCCATGCTTATCACTCCCTTCCTTCTGTAGACTTTCATTTCAGCTGAGTCCTGTTAGGTGGCTTTTTTTTCCATCTGCCTGCACCCATTCCCAAACTTGCCCATGAAGGGCAAGTGCACAAAATGCACCAAAATGAAAACGTGACCTTTTCTATTTACGAAGAAGAAAACTCTGACAAGCCACGGAAAGCCTAAAGCTTGAATTTTACAGGAAAAATTTATCTAGAGTAACATATAAAGGTAGAAGAAGCAGGCAGTTTTCTTAGAAGGCAGATTTCAATCTTAGCTATGGGGCCATGTTATCACATAATCCCCATTAGCCCTCAGCCCAACTCCCACATAGCAGAAGTTTTCACCTTGAGGAGGCAGTGTATGAGAGAACAATTATGCAACATCTCGTTGTTGGTGTTGCTTTACACTGGACTGAAACATAGCTTGAAGCCAGCAAAAACAATTCCAAACACTCTCTGAGCTATAGTTTCACTTTCAATGAATCTCTCAGCAATGCAAACCATCTCTACTTTCATCAGTGCTATTATTTTTTCTTTTATTTTTAGCTGCAGGCGTAATCGTCCCCAGGTATGTACTGTTTTGAAACACACTGTGCAGCACTGAACTGTTCCTCCCACATGCTTCAGCATGCCCTGGAAACTCCACCCAAGCAGATACAGACACCTGAGCTCTGAGTGTTCTTGGGTATATAAAGGTTTTTAAAGTGCAGAATAAATGGGGAGAAAGGGTACATTTCCAACTCTTTTAAGTATAACTTAGGAAACCAAATTCAGCTGAGAAAGACATCTCATGCACGAGCTAACGTGTCAGAAGCCTTTTTGACTAGTTGAACACCTCTGAGATATTTTCTTTAAAGAGACAGTGCTGTGTAAGACCAAATGATCAGGAGGAATCATGGTAGTCAGATGGGTGAGAGGAGCACACAGTGTAGGTTCAGCTAGGTTATAGGTTTCCACAGGCAAAAACATACTATGGCTCCTCTCTCACTGAGAAAAGTTGCATGTCAGCTACAGCCAGAAGCAAGACAGTGCAGCAAATGTGCAAGAGTAAACTGTGCAACTAATTCCCAGGGTTTTCAAAAAGATACATGTATGATTTAGCCTGGCTTCCTAACTGTCCAAACTTTTGTCACTAAAACAGCTTCAAAAGATATTAGTCTGTACCTTAATTGCAACTGCATTAAGTTTCCTATCTGAACAACATGATTTCAAAGCACATCCATTCTGCTCACCAGCATAATCATATGATCAAAGCTTTCAAACATGGGCACAGAAATTTCTGCAGCAGTTGCAAGAACTACTGAATTTTTAATTAATCCTTGGAAAAATGAACTCTTCAGCTGGCCTATGCTCACTTTTCCCAGACATGACTGACTTATGTCACCAGACACAAGGATGCCTGAGTCCTCAGATATGCATGTAAAAGAAACTAAGAGTTAAGGGACATTAAAAGGAATCCTACAAAACCTCTGAATTCATTTTGCTAGCTTTTTTGCAATTATCTACTCAGTGTCAGCTTCTGGCATAACAAAAGCAACTTTCATGCAATCTGTACAGCGCCTTCACTCATAATGATATGTCAACTCTGAGGTTATGATTTTTCTATCACTGTAAGTCCAATGCAATTTGGTTTTAGATCAAAAGTATCAGCTTTAGAACGCTCACTTCACAGACTTCTTTGGCATCATCAAAAGTTCTCAGTTTGATGGAAAGTATACATACCATTTCTCTTCTGCCTTCATCTTTCTCTTGAAGTTTCAGATGAGCAGATACCTGGAATGCAATATAATGGAATTTGATTATGAACTGGTCTGATGCATGACAACCACTTACGGCGGATGTCTCAGGCCAAACATCCCATTGTACCATTTAAATGATCTCTTCCAATCCAGAAGGGAAAGTTTAAGTTGAATGATACTGTTCAAATCACAAGCACCACATATGCCTGTGCATTAGGTAACTGAGAATAATCTGACTTCAGCAAACACTCAAGCATCCAACAAAAATCATATTAGAAAGAAAGGCCATTCTGCAAGTTAAAGAACTTGAGAGGAAGATGGGAGAGTCATGGTTTTGCACAGCCACTAACTTCACAGGCAATGCTAAAAGCACAGATTATCTGTGCTTCACCCATATCATGAGGATAACCAAAAAACTCTGCCATTCTCCAGGAGGTAAACAAGTGAGTAAAGAAATAAATAATCTTGAGAATAGACATCATCTGCTGTCCTAAGAAGGAGCTGCACAAAACTTTCTGATTAACCTTTATGAGGAGCAATTAAACTGACAAGTAATTATTTTTGTCAGAGCCTTGATTGATCAATTTAGACAGAAAGCATCATCTGGGCTCATTTCTACAAAAGCAATCCTATGGGATTCTTACTACAGTGTTCAAATAAACAAAAGAGAAAAAATTCCTCACAGAGAAGTGCCTCTGCAGGAAATTAGCCACATAAAGCATAGCCAAGAGTACAGTGATTTCTCCGACCTTGAAATTTGTGAACTGATGCTGGTATACAGTATGAGCAACCTTAGACTTATTTTGATAACAATCTCTGAGAAAAATTGTCTCGTTTCTCAAGCTGAGCTACAGGCCTTTCTAGACTGACTAGTCAATGTGGCAATTAGTAAGCTTCTTGATGCTATGATAAGCTGCAAGAAGAATTCATGTTGCCTGTAATCGTGGGATTATTCTGTTCCTGCTGTTTTCCTGTGGAGAACTGGAAGAGATCTTATACAATGCCTTTATTGAAGAAAAGTCACGTAAGAGTTAACTAGCAGAGACACCATGTTTAAAGTCAAAACAGCATCTTTACAGTCAGAGCATGGAAGATGGAGAGAAAAGGAAAAAGAATACGCAATCACCACCCAAGAAAAATGATGCTTCCTACAAAGACTCATTCTGTATGGAATTGTAGACTTCATTCTTTAGGAGGTCTGCTTAGTGGAGCCTTAGATTTTATTCCAAATCATAATGCTCGTCACAAATTGAAAGCAATAAAGCAGAAGAAGCCCAGCAAAAGCATAGAAGAATGAGATGGGAATGGAATTCAAGTCACCAAAGTCTAAGCACTTTAATTGAACAGGATCAAATAGAGCTAGCAGCTAATGGCATTGCTAGAAGAACACGTGCAATACACAAATAGAGATTTCCTACTTTCTCCCACTCTAATAAATTACAGCCAGAAACAAAGTTTACCATCATAGCTTCCTGGACAGTCAGATGAGGAAGGAGCATGTCATCTTGCATGATGTAGCAGGAGACTTTGCGAAAAGAACGCAGGTCCCGAGGCTGTCCATTGATGAGAATTTCTCCTTTCATTCCTGTCTCTCTGAAATGACCCAAGAAAATAACTAGGGGTAAATATTGCTTTCCCCTCTGCTGTCTCAGTCCTCACTATGTGAAAGTCCTAAGTAATTACTGCACAGTACAGAGTAAAACTGATACTTTTGCCGAGGCTTTTGCTGACAATTTTAATCCAATACAAAATGTGTACTGTCTCACATGAATGTCTAAAAAATTGAAGTGAATTTATTTAGGTTTGTCTGTCTCGTTCCTTATGTCCCACTGACAACAACACAGAAAATCTGTATTCAGCCATACAATAGAAGATTCAGGATGATGAACCACTGTCATTTCACACACTGCAGTTCAGTCTAGAAGACATCAACATTATGAAATGGTTGACTAGAAAGGGCTTTCTTTTTTTCAAGTGTTTATTAGATTGGAATTTAAAATATCACAAGCATAAGACACAAAGTCAGATTCGTTACACAGCTAGAAAGGAGAATTGTTTTGGTGTTCCAGATTTCAAATTGCTTCCTATTCTTGGATCTGTCTTGTTAACAGATAAATCCTAAGCGACCAAAACAGGAAAAACAGAAAAAAAATATAAACAGTAAGAATCTAATTAAAAATCTCTAAAGTACCTCTTTTCTACAAACACTGGGTAATGTTCTTTCTGTTGTTTTCTCCAAGGAGTCATCAGGCTAGGTGATCCTTACTTTACTTGGGGTTTTCATGTTACTGACCTGTATCCTGCCAGAATGTTCATCAGTGTTGACTTCCCAGCTCCTGAAGGACCCATGATTGCAACAAGTTCTCCACTGCTGAACTTCCCTGAAATTCCTTTCAAAAGGGTTTTATAACCTGAAAAAAAGAAAGAAAGGTTCATAAGTTTATTCCCACTAAACAATGATGACAATTAGGCATAAGCAGTTACTTACTGAGAGGCTGATGCTAAGATCAGCACTTTGCCATAACTACTGAAAGGAAAATTCTGAGTGGCAGCCTCCTTGCACTACACAAATAGAGTGATGGGATTACAGGAAACCATTTACAAGCACGCACATTCTTGATTCACTGTATGGAAATTTTTAAACAGAGTTAAGCCTTGCTGCCATTTTCGAAATGTCTTCTCTAAGTATTTTATGAGGATACTGGTGTCTCAGTTATCAGATCTAATACTCCTCAGCTAATGTAACTCCACAGGCCCGGAGCAGCATGTTGTCCTTCCATCAGTGCAGCTTCAGTGACAAAATCCTGCCCTCTAATCAAAACAACTACTTGGAGGGTAACAGCAGTTACACCAAAGGCAAAACGCTATTATTTTGTCCCTTCTCCACTAAAAGAGGTATGATAAGAAACACAGCAAAAATACACAAGAAAAGATGATCCTGCTTCACTCTTTTACCGTAAGGACTCTCTTTCATACGATCTCTAAAGGCTTGTCTAGGCAGAGAGACTGACCACAATAACTCTGTAAAACTAATTCCCATGGAAATGCTTATTCTAGATTAAGAACGTGTTTTTTTCTCATTTAGATTAATCTACTTCAGAATATCATGCCACAATAATTATGCTCTCAGGCAAAGCTGTTCTAGAATAACCACAACACAACATAACCTTTAAATATCTCACCTTATTCTTAAAAAGTTGCTTTTGTCAATAAACCCATCAAAGCCCAAAGCACCATGTTTCTGTTGGCATAAGCAAACTAGACTGGAATCAGAATTCCCGATGCAGACTTAGTAACATCCATTTTGTCTTGCACGCTGCACATTTTAAGGCATACTACAGTCTAACATGCCAGCTCTCCTGTGTAGGAAGTCAAGATTTCTGGTACACAATTTCTCAGCATTGTGGAGACGCACTATACTGAAAGAGGGAATCTATATAAATAAAGCTTACTATATTTATTGGCAAGCAAAACAAGCAAAAGGTTGGCATTTAGCTAGCTGACATCTAAAAAACTGTAGTGCAATAATAATGAGATTGTTGCTTGCAAAACATCACTGGTTAATTGGATTTTCATTATGATCTGTAATAATGACTCACAAATTCATCTGTTCCACTTATGATTTAGAGCAAGTCTTTTTCCTTCAGTGATCTGTCGAGGATGGATGGGGTAATGACTGGGTGAGGAGCGTGGAGAGAGCTCTGACCAACATTTAAACTTTTCAGAATCATTTTCCCTTTTATTTATTTGCTTGCTTGCTTTATTTAAATGGCTAGTCCTTTTAATTAAAAGTCTAATAATAAAAAAATGTTGAGTAAGGTGTCAAAAAACCATCTCGCTCTCTGTTGAAAATGTCCCTATAATTAAATAAAGACAGAAATGGAAGGTTGAAAGATCCATTTACACGTAATGCTGGGATTCAGCAATCCATTTTGCCATCTTGGTGCATGTCTAGGCAGCATTTATGTTCGACACGTAGACAACCCCAGTGCGGTGATCATCATTAGCACAAGTTGTAGCTGGAACATTGAAACAATGTAGAAAATCACCTTGTCCACAAGTTCTTAAGAAATGAATAGTGGATTGTCTTCCTCTGATTTCTCTTTCATCTTAACTCCACCATTTCTTGTTTTCCTTCCATCCCAATTTAGCATTCTCTTAAAACTTTTTTCTTTTCTCTAGTCTCAGTTCACACTTTCAATACCAAAGAGCAAACGTGAATGCCACGGGAGAACATGAATGTTATGCTGCCAGAGGATCTCCCAGGTCCACAGCCAATACTCTTCTCTCAATATTCTCCCCAGGAGGAAGGCAGTGGCCACAACAAATCTCTCTAGCAGTACTTGATCCTACTTTTTTCATGGCAAATGTTCTAGAAAATGTAACTGACCAAATATATTGAAACAATTGTTTTCTTGAGTGCTTCTGTTTTTAATTAAGCCAGTAATTTTTCAGTCTAAAACCTCGTTCTGGACCTGGATGAAACGACTTCCTGGGAAGGTACCAAGACGTCACCATCTTTTGGAAACCAGAATTTGAAGATCATAAGACAAGCATAAGAAAGAGATCAGAATGTTCAAACATGACAATATTTACTAAATGGGATCTAGATATACAAAGTCCTTCATACTATCCCTTAAGCCCAACGAGAATCATCTACCTCCCAAGCCTATTAAATTTGTAAGGGATTCAAGCCTTAGACATTACCAGCACTTATTTGTATTATGCATACACCTACCATACACACAAATTATATGTAGCTGGGAAAAACTCTTCTCACTGATCCAAAGCGTGCTGAGTTGGACTGCTATTAACTTCCAGTGGGATAGGATTTCTTTCACCATATCCTATATGTAGTGTACGAGGTAAAGTACACATTGGTGCCTCTCTCTGCACTTCATCTGCCCCACAAATCAGTTCAAAATGATGGAATGTCACATGGTAACCTCTATTACAACAATTTCTATTGTATGGCCTTGTTCTGACCCAGATTTCCAGGGTAAAGCATTCTCATAAGAGGTCTGTAACAGTCTCTCAAGAGTGTCAATATCAAGTCAGTAAATATTGCACAAACTTATACAAGAGCAGAAAGAATGTGTACAGTCATGAATACTAAGGGAGGTACTACTTAAAACACACACTCATCGTCTGAAAATATGTATCAACAGATGCACCGTTACCTAAAACTGAAGTCCTTCTCTTAAAACATATGACTGCGAGATTTAAAATTACATCCATTAAAGTAACTTTTCCAAACATCATTTCACAAATGATGATCAGTTTACTTGTAATTATATTAAGTACTTTGCACACAATGTTTAAATCTGAGTGGGACGCATCTCTACAACTCATTTGCAAAACAGTACAGGAACATAATTTAAGAAGGAAAAATACTAATTTTAGATGAGGATCACAATCACTGGCAATCTAAGTTGCTACAAACCCAAAGCCATCTCTACTTTTGACTGGAGGCACCTAAGAAGCCTTTCTGTTAGGAAGGTTAATTTAGCAAAGCCACAGAAACATTTTACATTGTAGCAATAGTGCAGTGCCCTGTATAATCCTTCAGCAGGAATTAAAGACCATAAGTAACTACAGTCTTCTCTTTCAGAACACCGAGGCTAATCTGTAACAGAATCAGTTGACCTAAAACTTCTATATCGGGCCACATGTCTTGCACGAGAAACAGATTATGCATTTGGAGGAGATTGTGTTCTTAAAGCACTGAGACTGTTTTCTATCCCTCTGCTGTATATTAGGAATTCCTGACCACCCTCAGTCCCAGTTTCCTGGTCCAGCTCCCTTTCCTTAGGTCACCAGCTCTGATCAGCTCAACAAGGAGTTTCAGTACCAGGGGGCGGCCTACAATGAAAAGCTGTACCTCAAAGAAAACTCACTCTGTAATTAATGCACATTATCAGCCATTCAGTTTTACTACCACAGAAGCCCTATCCTATTGGCCTGGACTTACATCAAGAAAGAGTTTAGCATCATGACATTCAGATATTTATTTTAAAAGTGTTTTGATTGTGCGTGGAAAATAGTTTGGATCTTTTCAGTCCTCTCCCAGTATTACTGTGACCACACCCTTAAAAATATATTTAGGGTCCTATATCACGCATGGAAACCTAAACATCAGTTTTCAAGGACTACTTAAAATACTAATTTCTCAACGGTAAATTAATAGACCATCACCAACGAAAACAACCACCTAGGAACTTCCTCAATCTAACCCACTGAAAAAAAGGACAGGAAAAGTAAGAAATCAAAATTGTAACAGAAAATGCAGGTAAAGCAAAACGCTTTGGTCTTAATTTCACCTGACATTAAATTCCTGAGTTCAGCTGGTTCTCCTGAGATTAAATTTGTTTATTTCTGTGTTAGGATTTCCCACGGAAAGGAAACTCCAAGCTCACTCACAGTCAGAACCATGTGACTGGCCTTAACAGACCCCTATTCAAGACGTGGATTTCCCTCACTGTACGACCGTGGCACAAAGCCCACAGCAGCCCCTTGTTTAATGAACTGATCTAGGGTAGCCTTTTTTATTTGATAAAGATACTAGAGGAGCTCTTGTTGCTTAACTCACTGAATGTTGCTAATGGATTCAACAGGGGAGACGTGGTGGTGGTTTTGTCTGCTTCCTTGTGGATTCTACAAGGATTTCTGGGGAGATTTAGTTTTATCATTTTCCAAAAATTATGATTAATCTTGAAAAGAGGAAAGCCACCCCCTCCCCATCCTCTGGGTAGAAGCGCATGCTTAAGAGTGTGTCTGAATCAGTAGTAAAAAATTCTAACTAGAACTCCTACCCTTACAGTGAATTTCCCCAGGTAAATACTGCCTCTAGGTTTTTGATTAAAATGCTTCATTCATTTGCATTTCATTGCTAGTAACATACTCATCTGGTATTTGGAGAAATGTCACACAGACTCCTAGAAGTTTCTAGGTGTTTTGGCCTAATTCTGCATCCATCAATAGGCACACAGAGCCCTCCCCAGCTCCCAAGTGGGCTCAGCAGGCTTTCCCTGCCTGCTGCAATTAGAGCAGGATTTGCCCTTCCAAATACATCTGAACTGGTTCTCCTTCATCACAAGCTCTTCTGAAGGTAGGAAATAACTCTTGATGCCCTGGCAACTACCACTGGCCTGACATTGCTCAAAGGTTTCAGAGTAAATTCACTGCAGCAAATAAGTAACATAGGAAATTTCAACTCAAACAGCTCAAATTTGGCAAAATGAGAAACCGTTGAAAGTAAAGCTACAAAATAAGCAGCGTTTGGTACTTAAAAGTCAAAGCTAAAGTCGTCATAGCCTGCTCAGTCCGTATTTCCCATCTGCATCAAGGCAGAAAGAAGTGTACCATGTATTTTAATAAAATATTTTATGCAAGGACTTTCTTTCTATATCTTTTGTGCTGCTTTTTCAGATGAGATGTGATTTTCTACAGCTCAAAAACATCCAGCTGGAAATACAGAAGACACTTCAGGCAAGTACCATATTACCATCCTGCTTTACTGTAGTACCTTCAACAAGCAGAAAACTCTTAAAACAGCAATTTTAATTCAAACGCATGAATTTGTTCATTTACAGTACCATCAATTAAAAGGTTTGTTAAATTGTGATGAGAAATCTCACAAGTTTCTTGGCACTATATATTATCTCAGTTCCATAAAGGAAACTCCATTGCATTTTCTTATTCTAAAATGTATTGGTTTAATTCTCATCTTGTTGCTTCTTATTTAAAACATCATGCAGAAGCCCAGCAGATTCTCCAACACGAAACCTGAATAAGAGAAAGCCAAATCAAAACCCCACATCCACATCTTTCCCTTTGAGGCAGCAGTAGGGAGTCCTCCTATTAAGAAAAATGCTCCTAGCAAAACTATGACTTTGCTGCTCTCTCTGAGACCCATTATACCCACACACAGACAGCCGAAGACTGCTCAGTCCCTGGGTTACCTACGGCAGAACAATGCAAGCAACAGGCAAAATAGGTCACATATTATATTAAAGGGCAAGTTAGTGACATGCATGGATGAAGGAGCTTGCATAAGTCCATCTGGAAGATCTGGAAAACATCCTCACAATACCCTGCAAATAACTCATTTTCAGACTCTTTAGATTGATAGCAGAAAACTGAGCAGCTGGGGAATGCTGGCAGAAACTCTGCAGACAAAATACAAGTTGAGAAACACACACACACAGAGGAAACAGCCCTAGGTCAGATTTACACTAGAGACATCTGTAGACATAATACAGCATTAGCTACAAGACATAACTTGTATCATTTTTACTCCAGCAACAAAACTCTTCCATACATCTAGATGTAAATATATCAACAAAAACTCCTCTTGCCCAACCTTTCACAAAGTATTATGCATGTTCTGTATCTCAGCCTTTGTTCTCACACCAGAGAGGAAGCCACTATCATAGCAAAACATCTACATGTTTCCTGATAGAGACTATGCCAACCTGTTTCATCTAACAGTTTTATCCCTGAAGGGCAGGGATATGCAAGAAGTGGCAGCATGGAGATTCCCATGAAGTTACTGCAGCAAGCTATGCCGTACTGCAGTCCCGTGCAGTGTACCTCGTTCTTCTCACGCTTGATTTCCTCTGTCTCACCCTGTCTTAAGTGAAAACAAACCCCATAAGCAAGTATGCGTATGGTTATGGAAGACCAGCAGGCTGCAGCTGCAGAGCACTGAGGTCAGTCAATGTCTTCAGTTTCGTGCGTTGCTTTCTGGAACAAGTAAGTCAGGACCATATTTTAAAGATAAATGCCTGCATACATTTATACACTAAACTGATGAATGTTGCTCTTCTTTGCATAAAAAATAACACATTTTGCATGTAAATTAGTTCTTGATGATTT
Source organism: Penelope pileata (assembly GCA_013396635.1). NCBI lineage: Eukaryota > Metazoa > Chordata > Aves > Galliformes > Cracidae > Penelope > Penelope pileata. The sequence goes on from WBMW01005765.1 coordinate 55,386, forward strand.
ACAGTCACCCACCTACCCGGTTTGTGTATATAAATATGACAGCTGTCAGTATGCCAAGAGATGCCAAGTGACTAGCAGCCATTGGGATGTGGCAGCCCAGGTTCTGGATGTGGGCTATTTGGGCACAGAGATTCAGAAGCAGCTTATAGCAACAGAATATGATGCTGTAACAGAAGGGGGCTGGCATCTTTCTGCCCACTCCCCAGGACATCTTGCTATCACTTTCCCCGAGCTGGCTTTCAAGTGCGACTACACAATCAGTGAAAACAGAAAGCCTGCCCACCTTGAAACCACTCCTAGGAAATTAAAAACAAAGAGGACTTGTTTTCAGCTGCACAGGCTGCAGAAATGTCAGTGTTGGTACAAGGAGGAATGGGTTGCAAGCCAGGCAGGGAGGTGAGGCAGTCCCCACAGCAGCTGGGGTTTATGGGGTTTGCAGGCAGTTTATGCCACCATCCAATCCGTATCTTGAGACTTCCTTTTCATTCTGAAATAAAATTTGGACTTACAGTTAAATGAAACTCACCTCCATGCACAATTCATGTTAGGTCATAAAAAGCACTTCATTCCAAATTGGGCTGCTTGTTTGCTTTATGTAAATACAAAACTATCAGATAACTTCCCAATGATAAGATTAAGATACCTAGGACTTTTCACCTAAATCAAAGTGAGTTTAAAGCAAGGTGTTTCCATAGACTGATATACTCTTAAGGAGCTGTTTTCTGCATACTTCTAATTCTGCTATTAACCAGCCAGAGCACCATGTTCCTTACTCACGGCATGAGTACAGAATGCTTTCTTTTCAGTGGTAAGGACAGGGTTTGTTAATGTCTAGGTTCTCAGATGATAACTATTATCTGTATCAATTGATATTATTTGAATAATTTGAACTTGAAAAACCTTTCAACGGGGATTATTTTAATAGGTATTTCTTTCCCAAGCTCCCCACTGAGCTCAAACGGGCTTAAGTCAAAGTCAATTACAGGCATCAACACACTGTGAAGCAAACCAGGTAGCTTTTAACTTCCAGAAGATACATGGGACAGAAAGAGCTTTGCTGAGAAGGAGAGCAAAAAATATATTGTTGCAATAATAGGAACTTTCCTAACTATATACTGGCCCAAACTGTACCTCTGTAAAATCTGAGGGGAAAAGTAGCACTACAAATAATAAACACATTTAAAAGTAACTGTTTATCAAATGAAACCTAGCTGTATATTCACAGGTCATTGGTTCATGGCCTCAACCATCATTTGGGTATTACGAGTGAATAAACCAAAAATGAATCATTTTTGCACTTCAGCTTTTGAATCTATATATCCATATATTTACATTCCATTCACACATCTCTCAGGGACATAGAACAATAGGATCTGCCATTGTTTAAGCTCTGAGATCTGCTTTATGACAATTAGTGGAATTTACAATTGTAATGCATCCTTGTACCCTGCCTCAGAGAATCGACCTTCATTATGTAAATGTCTGTAAAACAGCATAGCAAGCACCAAAACATCAGGACAGAGAGGGCAGAGAAGCTAAGCAAGCATTTGAAGTAATCAGATCAAATGCCTTTGTCTCAAAGTCCTTTCTAACTCAAAAATGAGGAATCTGTTCCACTCCATCTAAAAATACAATGTCTTTCATACTTTACCAAAAAAGAAGAAAATCCACTGGGTAGTAAAACTTTTTTGCAGTGGACTAAACTGCATTTTTTAACGTAGCTGACAATGAGGCCTTCTTAAATGCTGATTTCCCACTCAGCGATCACAGGACTGATTATTCATAACTCAAATGGAGAGCTTAGTCAATGCCTACGGCTAGTCTTGTAGAGCTCCTTTCGCCTTGTGTTGTATATCTAAAAGTTTGACATCTAACCTAAATTAATTGTTCAGGATCTATTTATTAGCAATAAAGAGAGACAGGCACCCTTAACAGGTAATTAATTCTACTTATTTTTCATTCCTGTTCTGGGAAGGGATCATAAGAGAGCATCTTAACTCCATTGAGAGCTCAGAACACAGCTTACACTGGACACCTAATCTCCAGATGCTGTGACAAATCTCACCCTTTGTCAACAAAATCATGGCTGATTTCAGCATCAGCCACAAATAAAATGGTTATCAAGACTTCTTCTATATTTCTTAAATGTCAGTTTGATCATGACCTCTCATTTGCTTGCCCTATCACAGTAATTAAGCACACAAATCACATACTCAAAATCTTTTAGTTGGACTGGCACTCCACACGTTTGAGATGTTTTACACAAACATCAAAGAGAGCATTCTGCCCATCTTCAGGATACACAGGTGTAGCAGGTGTGGTATTTTCACATTATCATTAGTGTTTAGTACTTGTTTGTCACTTTGATAACTGTAGACACTTCAGACCTCCGATTTTTGCTCCAAGCCATAGACTGTCTCAAGAACACATCACTATTGGTAATATTTGGTTTACGCTTAACCAGAACATCTCAAAGCCTGAAAAATCCATGTAAGTTCTGGAAGGTCAGATCTTATGCAAAAGCTACAAGTTTGAGAATGAACTTTTAAAGCAGCTTTTGAATTCTGTTTGTCCCCCCCCCACATTTTGCCATCAAATTTGAAAAACCCCTGACTAAGTAAAGATTTCTCGCTTTCGAAACTTCAAAACAAAGGTTGTGTACACCATACTCTTCACCTCCTACGCAGGCTGCTCATGGCATTGTTTTAGCATCTGAAAACTGTTTTTCTTCAGAGTAACTGATTAGTTATGACAGCCTGTTAGGCTACAAGTCCTGCAACCTCATAATTTCGAGCTTGAAGGTTTAATGGACTATATAACCTCACTCATTTTGTCTGGCTGTATCACATCTTCTGGCCGGGCAATGTTTCCCTATGATGAGTTTTCTACACACAGAACCCATAATACCAAATAACACAAGACTGAAACACTTGAAGGTGGACACAGAACTTACAGATTTCCTTGAAACATCACATTCTCCCAGTAGCGTAGAGGAACAGAACAGGAAGCAGTAGCATCACAAGTACACTTCCTTGCTCTCAAAACTATCAATTACACCTTCCCATCGTGCTGTGAAATGTTTCTGTGCCAGCCCTCATTAAGTCTACGCTCTCTCTGGCTATGACCAGGAAGAGCTGAAGTACTTAAGCAACTTATCAGTGCAGCCCAAGGCAGTAACAGGCCAAGGTAACTGCTTGACATCTCTCTCGTTAAAGACATACCTCACATGCAGAGACACTAATCCCCCTTGGAACAGTTGCTGTGCGCCATTTATTGTATTCACAGAGACTAACTGTCAATCCATCCACTTCCACAAAGAGCAGAATAAGACAAACAGCACCATCCTTATTTCTCTTCCCACACAGTACTTCCAAGGGTATAATAACACCATTTTCGTCCACAAAGAAGATCAAGGAAGGCCAAAAGGAGCAGAGGTTTAGTGAGGAATACAGCAGTCAGTCAGTCTCCACAGATACCCAGGGAGCTCAGAGAAGTTCCCCTTAGCCTGCTCTATACCAAGGTTAGTTACAGCTTTCCACTGAGTTCTACAGGATGATTTTGATGACATATGGGTATTCACCTTATTCAGATATGACCACAGAAAGATTCAGCTCTTGTCTGTTGCTCTGCTGAATGTTTTTGCTTGAGAGACTTAAAGCTGCTTGGCTTTCATACGCATGCACATGAAGCCATATGCCTGCAACTGAGGATAGGGAATGACAATTAAATGGGTCAACGAACGCAAGTAACCTTCAGCCACAAATGCAGATGAATCTCTTCTTGCAACGAGACCTGATGGCTTCAGAAGCAGTATTTACATGTTGAAGCATTCGCAGATCTGGGGCATAGCTTGTGCTTTGCCTTCACAGAAAATTGCTACCCTAATTTATCTTCAACCCTTAGGAAACATGAAGGAGGAAAAAAACACATGTATGAATGACGCACAGCTTTGTCTTTCTTCTGCAGCTATTGGAAATGTCTTTTCAAAGCAATATCCATAGACCAATCCTTGTTTGATAATTGCTTTTTGCTGCCTTCTTTTTTAATTGCCTTTGTTTCAGTTACTTAAATGCGCAAGAAAGGTCTTCCCTGACAAAAGAAGAGCCAACACAATTTGAAATGAAAGGCTGACACATTCTCTCGAATGACAAACTGAAGTCACGAGCCTGATGCATACACTTAAGAGATGACAGCTGTTTACGTATGCCAGTCAGGCAAAAAGCAATTTCCCCATAATTGCAGTACCTTTATACCTCAAAGTACAAATAGTATTATTCACAGTCTTACAAACAGATAAAACCAGAACCCTCCCCAACATCCTTTCCTTTAAAAAAAATATTTTCAAGCGGAAGATATTCTAAAATAATCCAGCAGCTGTTAAGAACTGAACTGCCCCATCTGCCTTCATTTTAAAGTGCAGATGTAGCTGGATCACTCTGTAATGAGAGACAGAAATCCTTCCTCCCTCAGAGAAGGCTACTTTGGGTCTTCTAATGTTTTTAGAGCTACAGCAGAAACAGTAGAAGTTACATTGCACCTCTTTGCTTCATGCTGGGCCTGACAGTAACATCTGGGGAGGGGCTTTTTACAAGGATAGATAATGACAGAACAAGGGGTAATGGTTATAAACTGGAAGAGAGTAGATTTAGGCTGGATATAAGGAAGAAATTCTTCACTGTGAGGGTGGTGAGACACTGGAACAGGTTGCCCAGAGAAGTCGTCGATGCCCCCTCCCTGGAAGTATTCAAAGCCAGGCTGGATGGGGCTTTGGGCAACCTGGTCTAGTGGGAGGTGTCCTTGCCCATGGCAGGGGGGTTGGAACAAGATGATCTCTAAGGTCCCTTCCAACCTGAACCATTCTATGATTCTATGATTCTATGATCTAGTCTAAAAAGCTTGGATGTGTAAGGAAAAGCTTTTCCTAATACTTCACTGCAAACAGCTTTATCACAAGCTCTAGGTTAAGTTGGCATGTGATGAAATATCTACTGCAAACTGCATAGGGAAAAACATAACTTTTTCCTAGATTATTAGATGCAAGTGTTTTTTTTTTTTTTTTTTACACACAGACTTCTGAGATGATTTAAGCTCACAACATAGCATTTTGTCCTCAGCCCTTACAGACACTGGGAGACACATTTCCTGGATTTTGAAAAATGTTCTCAGTCCCAGTTACTGCGATTTAAAAGATGCCACAGCGTTTGACCTTTTAAAAGAAATTGTAGTTCACAAGTCAGCTTCAATAACTCAATATATTATATTTAACTCCAGACAAAAAACAGTTTCTCACAGCAGTCTTACTAACAACAATAGTCATGACAGCTTATTTCAGGAACTTTATCCAATGAACAGGCAACCACTGAGCACCTTGGCTATCCAAACTTCTGAGCAGCTCTTGCAGATTCTTCTTCTGCCCCTTCTCTGAACCGTATAAAACAGTTCCATGCTGCAAATCGCAAGAAGCTCTTTCACCTCTTCATATTTCCACTGCTCTCATCCCCATTCTCTGTTCTAGAAGGAGACTGAAGAACGCTTGGACCCAAGAGTAACATTTGAAACACACTTGGGTAAACATCAGAGGAGTTTTAAAAGAAAGTTTTTAACTCAGATATGAAGGCTTTCATTATAATACATACACTCAGGAACAGAGACACAGTAACTTCAGGAGCTGGCCTCAGACTGGAGAAGCTCAGTGAACAAGAACAGGAGTCCCGCTGAGAAGAACTGCTGAGGCTGAAGAAGCCACTGTGGCAGTGGGATATCCTTACGGCCGGCCATATGGCCAGTTGGAGCAATGACTTTGGGAGCCCCTTGTTTTTAGAAACAGCCATGCTGATTCTGCCCATTTCTTCTCCTCAACATTTTCATGAAATAGAAACACGGGATAATATACTTGCTTCATTCTAGCACTGATCTTATGGCAGATCTAAACTATGATCTTGAATGTTGAAATAAAGGAAAACCTGAAGGGTGTGCAGAAACAAACTTTGGATTAGCTCCAATTCTTGCATCTTACTTAGAAGAACCGTGTTTTTCTCTCTCATCTTGAATATTTACCCAAATGAAGTTGCCCAAATTAAAATACGTTTCATTGTCAGCAAACTAAATATAAAATCCTCTAAACACCACTGAACCAATTATCGTCTTCTGTAGCATGTCAGAACTGAATATGTTACAAAGAGAATCCAATTGCACGTGGTATCACTGCTTCTGGAATTAAAATGAGTTAGAATAAGAGGCTTTTAGGAGGCTGATTTCTGCTTTTTCTGCAATTTGGAACTGGAGAAGTTGGCAGCTTTGTGGGGACAGGCATCCATTGAGCTACCATAAACTCCTAAATTTCTATCTGTTTTAAAAAGCTCCAGCTGACCTACATTTTACGCTATGGATTAGCTGAAGCTTATAGAGTAACACACAAAAAGCTTGACTCTTGCTGCTAACCATATATCCTGAGCAATATTTTATCAGTCATACGTCCCATGTAAAGATGAGAGTTTGCAAGAGGAAAACTTCCAACATTTCACACACAAACCAGAAATAATCACTTGACAGATGCACTTAGACTGCAATATAAATATCAAATTGATTAATTTTTTCTCTGCATACTAAGACTTAATTCAAAGGTATGCACTAAAATTATTTGAAGTTTTTTTAAAAAAGGTCAGTTCACAATTTCAGGATATGCTAAAATGAGGCACCAGAATCATTTGGCATTTTGGAAACCCTGTGTTTTTCTAAATCATCTACAAAATGACTGGTAGAGTAAGTCAAAAAGCAAAAACTCATTTCAAAAAAAGCATGATTTCTACCTCAAGTTTCCATGTTGTTCTTAATCTGAGGTAGACAGAAAACTCAACCTTGAGTTGGCTGGGTTTTTGTTTGTTTGTTTGTTTGTTTAACCAACCAGTAACATGTCATTCCAAAAGTCAGCAGGACACACTGAGATAAGGGTGAATCAAGTCTAAGTTCTTGAGTCAGATCAGGAACTTCAGTTTGGATTTCTTCCATTTCCAAGTGCTCTGGTCATCAGATAGATTGGATTTTCTCTCTTTCTCTTCTTAATCAGAAAGTCCTGGACCTGACAAATCTTAATGAAAATGCAGTCAGGAAAAGAATATCACAAGAAACAACATGTTTCTACTCTGACGCACTACGATTTTCCAAAAAAAAGAGTGAATTCAACATTTCCGGATGGATTTTCATTATAGGCTCATCAGGAAACCCTCTGTGATAACAGTGCTGTTATTTATACTTATCTCTGCATTGGCTCATTTCCCAGTAACACCTGTAACTACTTTTGATGTTATTTGTCCTTCTCTATATGAAGTTATTCAACTGTTTTAACAAAAGGGCAAGGTATAAGCTATGGATACACTTAGGCTGGGTGCTGGATGATCCAACTGGTCTATTAAGATAGAGAAAAATTCATAGCAAAAGCAGTTGCTTCATCCCCAAATTGAAACTCCATCAAAAGAAATGTTAATGGCCTGAAGACTTATAGGCATCAGTTGTAAGAAAGGCTCCCATGAACTGTTTTTGTTGATCTCCTCACATCCTTCTCTAATTAGATACCCTTGCAAACCATATTCCAAAACACATCTGCTTTGCCAAAGTCAAGACATGCTTCCATTTTTTCTGACCACCAACTAAACTGACAATAACATTTTAGAAAAATGCCAGTTAGATACATTATCAGAAAATGAAAATGGACTTGTCTCTTGAGATTTCTTTATTCACTCACTGTATGATTTTTATATGACTGTCTTTCTATACTTAATATACTTTTGTAAGTCATTTATCCCTTCTACCTATTAACATCTGTATACACAGAAAAAAGAGATAAGAAACCATGCACTTACATGGTTGTCCTTGCAAATACTGCCACTTAAATGAAATTACAGGGAGACACCATTAGGACAATATGCATGTCACCATGTCAACACAGCTTTGATCCTAAAAACCACATCTACTCACCAGAGTCAGGTAGGATTTATTTATACCAGCTGAAAACATCCACAATGTAAACATTTGCACGTGAGCTATCCCTGTGTCTGGGATGGCGTTAACTGTTTTCAGAGCAGTCCCTATGGTGCTTTGGATTTATGACTAAAACAATGTTGTTAACATATCAATATTTCAGCTATTGCTGAACAGTGCCTACACAGCATCAAGGCTTTCTTCCTTTCTCCTTCTGCCATTCTGCCTCTTGGCAGTGAGGAGGCTGAGTGCGCACAAGAGGTTGGGAGGGGACACAGCCAGGAGAGCTGACCAAAGGGAGCTCCCATACCACATGACATTGAGCTCAGTAATAAAATCTCAGGGGAAGTAGAAGGAAGGGGGGACACATAGGGTTATGGCATTTGTCACCCCAAGTAACGGTTTTGTGTGCTGAGGCCCTGCCTTACTGGAAACGGCTAAACATCTGCATGCTGATTGGAAGTAGTGAATAAACTCTTCAGTTTGTTTTGCTTGTATGCACAGCTTTGCTTTAAACCATCCTTGTCTCAATCCACAAGTTTTAAGCTGTTCCTTTTCTGATTCTTTTCCCCATCTCACTGTGGGGGAGTGAGGGACCAGCTGCAAGGGGCTGAGCTGTTGAGTGCGGTCAACCTACCACAGCTGTTCCTCCTAGCAAGCATGGAGAAAGAGTCACTTGTTAGGTTCAATTTACGATGAAATGAACAGTAATTTATACTCCACTGATTGTCAGTGATATCTCTCTGGTTTATAAAGAGAGCCAAGGTTGACATCTAACCTGGACACAGACTTGTATATGGTAGAAACCTATACTTGTTCAGACAAATTTGACTGTCACGTGTCTCCCACTGCTGTGAGGTGCCTAAGGGAAAATGGGGTCCGTTGCCTCTTAGGTATAACTGCTCATGTACTTTCTAGTTTTTATGCTATCTGATATACCTAAGTATCATTCAAAACCTCCTTGTGAGATGAGCAGCTTCATGACACACAGTGATAGAACAGCTGCACTTTACCTGGCTACAGACATTCCTTCTACAGGTAATGCACTCAGAGCCAAACTGGAGATGCACAAATTCAAATTTTTCTTGGCACTTTTTCTAAATGCATGTGACAGAAGAAAGGAAGGTAATGACAGTTGTAGCCTGTGTGCAAATGGAAAAGTAAGTACATCTCTAATATTGCTGGTCTTCATTTCAGTGGTGGATAAATACTTCTGATTGTTATGTGCAAGTGGTGAATGTACTACCTGCAGTTCTTTTGTCTTTCTGACAGCAGGTGAGGTTCCACAATGCTGACAGAGGTTGCAACAATCTGGGTAATGGTACAAGCGCAGAATATTGTTGTGTCATCAGATCACAACATTTTGAAAATGTTACTACTTTCTGCATGTTAAAACTGACTCACCACTGCACTTCAAGTTAAGACCTGAGTAAAACCAAGCAATCTGCTTTGAAGCTCTGCAACCCGCCCCTAGCAGAAGAGTTTCCACTTATACATTTGTAGTATTTGCAGTAAGTTCTTCCGTATTTCACAGTTGTTGCAGTTATTACAGTAGCATCTATATGCTCTAGTCAGATTTATGGTCCCATGTTCTTAGTGAACTGACATCAAATATTAAGACCCCGTAGAAGAGACGTTTACTCTGTTCTTCTTTTTGACACTCTCTATTTGTTTGCTGATGATAAATTGTTCCAATACAATGAAAACGTTTGGTTCAGTATGTTTTCCTGCAGGAATCCAAAGCACTGCTTTAAGACCCTTGCTGGTCAAGAAAGTGAAGCACAAGTAGGATTAATTTCCCGTAAAGCAGTAAAAGCACAATTTAATCAAACCTACAGTTTGGCATTGCCCACAAAAATCCCACCATCTGTTATACAATAAGAATCCTCGGGGAAACTGCACAAGACATGCTCTTCTAGAGGGATGTTTGCTGATCCATGAAACCAGAAAGTCGTTTCAGAAGCGATGCAGAACCAAAATCATAGACATGAGTTCCAACACAAACAAGCCCCAAGAATGGGACCCATCAATTGTGTGGCAGAAGCCCCAGCTGGAGTTTCTCTATATATTTGAACTATCTGGCACTTGGCCATTTTCTGCAGTAAGATACAGCAACTACTGGATGACAGAGTCCTTGTTCACATGCAGGACATTTTCTGGGAACTGGGAAGAATTCTTTGCCCTCCCCAGTTCCCTCTTCATACAGCTTATTTGTGTTACTGCCCCAATTCCTTGCTAAAGGCTACCTGTGCCTGTAATAAAATAGCATGGGTTATTCAAAACCAGAAGATTATATTGTCATGGTCTGATCCACTGAACTCCAATGGAGCTGTCCTGTCTCTGAACCAGCAACTCATGGACAGCAAAGACAAGGGTCCCTGCAGGGATCATCCAATAGCCAGTGATTCGGGGGGAAGTAGTCTCTTTAAAGGCAATGCATAAGGAGAAGATGCAATTGCCTTTGGGGAGGTTTACATCTGTCACTTTTTCCATCTTGCAAATCCACAAAGAAAATGGTGTAGGTGGACGGCTGAAGATTGTTCTTCTCAAAGGCTTCCTCCCAAAATGGGTGCCTACGCTCTAATACTGACTAAGCCACAGGGCTTTGCTTCTGATCTAATTAGATAATGATACTGCAGTACAAAAGGAGAGGTTAATCTTGACTCCATCCTCAATCTTCTTTCCTTGTGTACAGTTGTAAACAGCCTGGGAGCATTTGGAATCACTTCTCCCTATGTGTTTTAGTATCAGCACTTGCACAGAATAGCTACAAATATGGATTATTATGGGGTCTGAAAAGAGGAGAGGATCTTTTAAAACATATTGAGTAATTCACACAAATCCAGAGGTGTATTAGTTCCGGTGTGGCTAGCAAAAAAGACAACAAGAACAACAGAGTCTGACCACAACCAGACAATATCCTCATTAACCCTTTCCCTTCCCTACATCAAAGGCGCTCACAGAAGGCAAACGTAGCCATAAGGGAACACAGACATCCATCACGTCCACAGAGCTATTTCTGGAAAGTGCCCTCCACTTGCAGATCTCAGGTGCTCACCCTGACATTACCAGCTCTGGTTTTTGCCTTTCCTGGAGCAGATAAGAGATATTTCTAGACCCCAAGAAAATCAGCCAGTGGAACATCCCTGTCCTTTGCATCACTCTATCAGTGCCTTTTGCAAACTGAGAAGTCACATTCCCATTTGTACACAAAAAACTTTAACATTTTCCTTCTGTACTCCAGAATACAGTCTCCTTCCAATTTTCTGCCACCAGAAAATCACTGTCCGAACAAAAGTAGAACACATTTATCTGACATGTAAGCATACTCTCCTTTACACCTAAGAGGAAAGTGAGCTGCAGTAATGCTCAGATTAATAAAAAAGGAAATTCAGATAATGACGTTGGCAGATGTAAAACAACAGGAAAAATTGTCCAAACATATGAATCAGACCCATTGCTGATACACATGAGGGCTCCAACCCATTCTTCTTTATAACTTCTAAAGAAAACAAGAACAAATAAAGCAAAAGCAATCTGATTACAACAGAACTTACTGAGCACAGAAAATTACTCAACTTATGTAATGCAGTAAGCCTCTGTTGAAAAGCATCAGCAGAACACTGTCTTTTCTTTATACCATTATTTACACCAGTGGCATTCAGGTGAATAAAACAGCTTCCATTTTGCAGTCATTTTTCCTGCTATTTTACCTTATTATGCTGTTAATCCAATAGCAGGAGACTTGAACCACTTCTAAGTGAGTGATATTCTTTTGCTTTTCATTAAAAAAAATCAGGTTGTTACTGCATTTCTATAATTATATCGCCTTGTCACTACAAAGGAGGAGGAATATTCACCTCAATAAAAATGTTACCTTCAAAATAGTTGTTATAGTGACATACAGCTAGATCTTGTACATAAATAAACACACCTGAGTGTATGGGCGTATGTGCATACAGATATAAAAACAGAGACAATATGTATGTATACTTATACATAATAACATTTCCACATATCAACACGAATATATTACACCTACCAATATATTTACACTACATTGAACATATTGATAGATAAGGTATATAAAAGCACAGACAAGGCACATACAATATGCTCATAACCAAAACGAAAATGTTGAAACGTGGGGAAGAAGCAGCGTGTGACTCTGCACCCTGAAAGGGGACCATTCTGATGTTCTGAGACATGCCTGTATTGGATGCTGCTGTCTGCTGGCACATTTCCACCACCATACAAACATGCCTTGCTCCGTCTCATTTGTAATGCTGATTATCTGGACAGGAGCTGGACTACAAGTCAGGACAAATTTTCTCAGGTTAAAACTGTGGGTGATAGGAAGGAGTAGGAAAGAGATGGGCTTTGCTTTGTTACGTTGGTAGTCAAAAATCCAGCTTGCTTGACATTCATCACTGGCATTTAACATGAACTGCATTAGCTTCCACCTTTTCTAGAACGCAATTTTAGCATTGAACCATATTAGTAAGTTAAAAAAGTGTCTTTTAGGTAGTAGGTCATACTTTTCCTTCAGCAAGCTTTATTAATTTCAGTTAATTTGTATCACGGATTAACTTGGTCCAAAGTGTTCTACTGCAAGATAACACTCCTGGCAGACTACCCATAACTACTCTTTGGGTAAGTTCTATCCATTTGGCCATGGACTTCTTAAGTAGTACTGCAGAAGCGTCTGAGCCAAATCACACATTTGCTCCAAAGTTAGTTCTATTTATTGCAGAATGTGTGTGACTTTGTCCTTCGCTTGGCTTGAAGGGGTTTATTTTCCCTGCTTTACTCCTGTCAATGAGAATCAAATATGGTGTTAAATCACCAGAGTTGTCCCTATAAGGGAAAGCTTACTTCATTTTTATTTGTTTTTATATTCTGTATATAAGGTATTTAGAGTGCATGGGATTCAGGAGGCGGGGACAATCAAGAGTAAACATGATAATGCTTGTACTATGCATGTAACATGGTTTCATCTTCCTTGTAGCGTCCCCACATGTCTTATTATTATTGGAGAAGGCACAATCATTGTCAATGAACACCTAGTCTTACAGTAATCCCTTAGACTTGTGATTACTTCAGGTAATATATTTTCTTTGAGGTTTACGTTATCATTTTTCCAGACAAGAAATCAAATAGCCAGTTTTGTTCATGAATGTCTGTCCAGGTCCTCTGATTATTTTTAGTACAGCAACTTGCACACATAGTCATAACTCAGCCTTAAAGGCAGCAGAACCTGATTTATTATCATCACAAATGGCAGCACCTCTATTCCCTGTCTGCAGTTACTCACAACTTTCCTGATACTTTCACATGAGGGTAAAAATGTGCAGGTGTGAATTCCAATTCAACGACGACTTAAATCACAAATACATTTTCCACGGACTTGAAACAAGCTACTGGCCAGGCAAAGTATGTCATTTATTTTTAAATAGAAGGCTTAGCAAAATCAAATCAGCCAAGCAGGTCTAAAAATTGTCTTTGTGATAAAAGGCCGGTCACACTGAATACAAAAACTGATGCTCAGAGGACCAGCAGGTGCACAATCGTACCAATAGTCCCCTGAATCAACCTCTCTTAAGACTCTTGAAGGAAAACGACTGGACCACTGGTCCTGGAGAGACTCTCTCCCTGGAGGGGAATAGGACTTATCCTGCCAAGAGAGAAATGCAGAGCAGTGCAAAGCCACCTATGGGATGGTTATGCGGAAATTACAAAGGAGAGCAAGCAAAACTCACACAGAATGTTTAGGGGAATCAATCACCAAAGGCAGGGGAAGGAAGGGATCAAGGACAGAAAAGGAACAAGCCTAAGAAAATGGAGAGAAAAGGCGATTAAAGGGGCCAGATGCATGTGAACATACAGTTGATCAGTAAGCTTGTCTGAGTCCTGCACTTGACAGTCTAACCTGTATCCCTACTCAGACCTATTCCCAATTACCTTCTGTGTGTATGCACTGTCCGTTGCGAGCCTGTGCATGTGAACACTAGCAAACACCAAGAAGGACTCACTGGTGAGTAGAAGGGATTTGTACGCCAACCATTGGAGCAAGAGACTGCAAACCCGAGGGCTTGTACATTCAGGTGACAATCAGCTGGGCCAGCTGTTGGGTTGACAGTGTCTGAAAGCAGTGCTTGGGGAGATCCGCCTTGTGTGGGTGTAACCCATAAGCAGACTTCACTCCTGATCAGCCAGCAGGATGAACTGCAGAGAGCCATCTGCGTTGTGTATGTCTGCACACGCCATCTGCATCTACGTGGGTGCCAGTAGAAGCACTGTGCTTGTGTTGGTCCATATGGCTGGCTGTGTGCACTGCATATATGGGCATGCTTGTGTGCCTATTGGAATACATGTCCTGCCTTGTTACTAAGTGAATCTGTAAATAAAGGACCAAGGCTAAAGATCACGACCAAGACCAAAACCCAATGAGTAACCTTTTATGGAGAGCTGTGAGATGTACCCCTCTGCATTTTAACTTGCTTTTCCAGCTCTCAGATTTCTCTGGTGGTGACATATGACTTTCCCCTCTCTGAGTAGAGAAGGAAGCAGAGTTCACTCTCCGGTGGCCACCCACAAGTTTCAGCTTTATGGGCCTCAAACAGTATTTTAGACAGCTAGGCCTTGACAGTCATATTCAGTAAGCTGGCTGAAGCTATTCATATTTTGACTCAGGTAAAATAACTGTCTTTCCTCTAAAAGCAAAGTACATACCTTCAACCCCCATCCTTTTAGATGTGCTCATTTACGAATTCTAGCCCTGTTACACTAGTGCTATTAAAGCATTTAATTTCCAAAGCACTTGAAGTAATGACTGGATCATGATTAAAAAAATTACACTAGCCATGTTCTGCTGGTGCAGCCTCATCCACTTGAGCACTTCCACAAGCACAAAGCAGATGCAAAAGGGCAGAATTTAACTCTGTTGCTTAATGAGAGTATTAAAACCTTCAGGTTTTTCTCTCTCTCTCTCTTTTTTTTTTTTTATTAATTAGCTGCAGCACTTCCTTTCTTCTCCTGTCCAGCATGAAAGCCTGCTCTCTAAAGATCAGCATGAGACAAAGCATAGGTCTCATTCTCATTTACCTCGGGATCTGATCATGCCATATTCCATCTTCTCCTCTCTGCTGCAGCAGATGTATTGCAATTATAAACAACGTGCTATTATCTTAAACATGCAAGGCAGGAAGAAATATGATTCTTACACAGAAGATGTAGGCTGTAGATACTAGATGAGAGGCAGATGGTAAATCATCTTATAAAGCCAAGGTCTCTGCCATTTATTTTTCCATGTAACAGATACGTAATGAATGATGAACAAACACAGAAGTGGTTAACTCAGCGTGACTGTTATGTAATTTCATGTACTTCCTTCTGTTAAGAATTTGGACTACTTCATCCCTATCCTCTCCAAAGAGAATTAAGTCTTCAGATTGCATCTGTTTCTCTCATCGAAATCAACAGTCTAAATGAACTGTGGATGAGAATACAAGCCTAACAGTGACAAGAAAGCCCAATCAGGAAACACAGCTAAAAAGGTTTCCACAGCATGACTAAAGACATAATGCAGTAAAAGTCTCCAGCCATATCATTTCCTAGAAGGAATTATTTTGTCTTGTTCCACAGATACTAGCATACCACAAGTCTTCCTGTATTTTATACTACCCCTTAAGTTCTCAATCAAATATTCATTCTAAAATCTTCTTTTCTAAATAAAGTATCCAAAGGCAAAAATTAACCTCAGATGTCTGCACTAAAGCATACAATTCACAAGGGAGCAATTGTCTTTTTTTTTTTTTTTTTTTTAATTTTATTGTTACCACTGGGTTACATCAACAGGCCTTCTGATAATGAAGTTAAGGAACAAATAGAATATATACGAACACTTTCTTGTAGGAAGCTATTGAGATTCAAATAGTTACTGAAAACAACTGAAATTTCTTGCCCTTCTGTGGCTCTTTTCCCATCAGATTTAAACTATTGTTTTGGAGATGAACAAGTTAAAGAATTGGTTGAAGAGAGCAGTAATTCTTCCATACATTTTATTAAACTGGAACTTCTCTTCATGTCTTTGAAAGTTGGTGAGAAAGTGACTACATTTAATGGAATTTGAGGACCCTTAATCTTTCTGTTCCCTAGCGAACACAGACTTTGATATCAAAGGAATGATGATATTACTAAGAGAACTAAATTTTCTACTTGGTACAATCCAAACAAGGGCTGGTAGTTTTGCTGTCCTCTATATCAATGGTGTTAAACAGAAATTGCTAGCTTCTAGGTTCAAAGCCTAGCTGGCACAGTAGGCAGGCAGTCTGAACCACTAACATCTCAGCTTGTTACTGTCCCAAAGCTTGTGACAGAGAAAAAGTCAGAACTTGTGCTGAAGTCTCTGACCCAAGACTTGGTTACATAAATTGCTTGTCATGTCATTTGGAAGTATAGCATAAAAAAAAAAGACCATTTTTACCATTTTGTCATATTATATGGATATCACAGGAAAGTTTCAATGAGGTCTTTTACTGAAGTTCTTAAACACACAAATCTGACAAGAAGGTAGATGGATGATTCTCAAATAAATGGGAAAGCAGATAAAGCAATAGGAAACAAAAGAAAAGGAGTCTGTAGTCAATCAATGGGGAAAGTTTACTCCTGAGTCTCAGAGAATCTGTACTGAGCTATGGGATGTTCACATTACTCCTAAATGATGTGAAAAAGGAGGCAAGCAGCAAGATGATAGCACGAACACCAAAAGCCTGCTTAGGTTTTTGAGAGCAAGTGCATAATTTTAAAAAAGAAAAATCCATGAAGAGACAGTAAACACACATACTACACCCAGTTCTGGAAATCTCTGAGCTGTGAGTAGCAAGAATCCAGGGAATATTGCAAGTCTGCCCGTTCTCGCACTCTACCTTTGCCTGCTGTCAGAGAACGGACACTGGGCCAGCTGGACCATCTCTTTCTACAATCCCAAATTGAGTTAAATTCCCAAGTTTTTTTTGTTTGTTTGCTTTTTTGCCAAAATATGTTAGATTTATATCCTTACATACACTGAGAATCTGCAAGCCACAGAGGTTTGGGGGGATAAGCCCTTTTAGGTTAATGCATTTAAGTTCTGCCTAAAGGACATACATTTGAGACTGAACACCCATCCTTCAGTTTGTAATGTTTTCATTTTAAATCCAAATCATTTCATTCCTGTGTGCTCAAGTATCATGCAAATTTTGTTTGGATTCTCCTTTTTTTTTTTTT
>WBMW01005765.1:74745-107135 GCA_013396635.1 Penelope pileata
CCCCCCACCCCCTTCCCTTTTTCTTTCGGGTCCCTGGATATCTCCAGAAGGGGGGGGATCTTTTAAATGAAATCACAGAAAAGATGCAGCGAAAAGAAAACCCTAGCTGAATAAAAAGAAACAGGTCTGCCCAAGCAAACACACCAGAACAAATCATAACAGAGCACCAGAGCATATCAGCAAAAGCCAGCCTGTTTAAATCTGTGCTGAGGATTTGGGTTATGTTTCTGTCCTATTCAGAGATTAATATTAACATAATACACAGACCTCTCAGCGGAAACACTGGTATCAGCTGTTCTGATGACACCATCTCAGACTTTGATGGACACGTTCAGACTTCTATGAATATCAAGTAACCTGACAAATATTCCATATTTCCCCACTGGACACTATGGAGACATCCAGAATAAACACGGTCCTTCATCCCCCTCCTTTCACAGG
Organism: Penelope pileata; assembly: GCA_013396635.1. Classification (NCBI taxonomy): domain Eukaryota; kingdom Metazoa; phylum Chordata; class Aves; order Galliformes; family Cracidae; genus Penelope; species Penelope pileata. The sequence continues at coordinate 75,187 of WBMW01005765.1, forward strand.
CAAACCTCCTCTGCATGTTTAATGTGCTGCATCTCAAAGTCCTGAAGCTGTAATCTTATAAGAAAAGACAGGATCTCTCTGGCTACTTGTTTTCTCAGAGTCTGAGCTGTTACAACCACCCCCAAACAGCAGAACCATGGCATTTTCTGCTGAGCGTGAATTTCTGTTGCCGCTAATCCGCTCGGTAAGCGGACCAGATTGCAGCCTGGCTGGCTGGAGCCCCTTCCCAGAGGTTACTAGAGATCAAATCCAACCAGCACCTCCATCCCGAGGTGGCACAAATGAGTCATTACAGTCCTCAAAATAACAATGGAGAAATTTCCAACTACAGTGTTGCCTAATTAACCATGAATACAGACAAGTACTAGAAAAAAAAATGAACCCCCAAGTTCCTGTGGAGTTTTAAAAGCCAATCTATTACTATTTTCTTCACAGATGCACTCAAGGTGTGTAGAAATGATAGTTCCCTGGGATCGTACATTATGGCAAACACACCTAGAAACAAAAGGAGAAATGCCTTTTGGTGTGTGCATATAGTATCAAACAAACTAAAACTGAACAAATTCTATGAAGACAGAAGACTCCACAGTACTTTTTGTGCTTTCCTCATATTTGAGACTACCCAAAATTTTAATATGAAATAACTCTTTTTTTCAGATTACTTCTTTATGGTGCTTACAACAAAATCAGCAGAAAGCTAAGGCACTGACTTTTTTTTTTTTTTTTTTTAAAGTCTAAACAGTTTTCAGTCTAAGTTTAAAACCTATGCATCTATCATTTTCCTATAAACTGGCAAACCTAATACATGTTTCTGTAGCTTGTATTTTAAGCTGCATTTTCAGTTTTGAATACAGCTTAAGCAGATGGTTCAGAAGCCAAGATAAGAGTCACTGTCAGATCTCTCCTTCAACCCTTGGGTAAATGGCTTTGCGATAAGACACTGAAATTTTGAAGACAGTTTGTTCTGAAGCTCTGTGGATGTTGCTTTTCCTCATTTAAGAAGCCCACACATGATCTAATAGAGGGCTCTCCTCTTTCTCTTCCCCTCTGAGTCAGATGACTCCCTCATCCAAAAAGAAAAGAGAAGGCATTCCAGGACTAAGCAGTCCTTTCATTTCTTTGAGTGCTGAATTTCCCTTTTTCTCACTTTGCCAGTTCATCCTAAACTCACAACACATTGTACCTGCTCCAGCAGTCCTGGAGATACCTTAAGGAAATCTTGAATCTTGCTGACCTGCAGGAGGCTTTTGGAACATGCTCGGACAAAGACTGGAATCAAAGACCGAGACACATTTTTGGTTCTGGAAGGGAGTAGTTAGACTGTGATCCTTAACCTCAAAAGACCTGGATCAAGTCATTTATCAATCTCTTTGATTCAAAACTTATGAAAAAGTTCACTCTACCAGTTGAGCAATTCTCTAAGTTACGTGAGACCTTCTGAAAATATCATCTTTGTAGCCTCTTCCAAATTCCCATATTGATAAGAAGTCCTACTGAACTGAATGGGGCAGATATAGCTTCTTTGATCATGTGCTCACCTGCCAGATTCACTCCTGTTAACACCACTGAGTGCAAGAGGAATTACAGCATGAATCAATCAGACTCAGAGTCATCCAAATCTTTACCATGAATTTGGTGAAAACTCATCAAAATGAGTGGAACAGTCTTTTTTATAGCAAGCTGCATTTATCAGATAATTCTGAGAACGAAAATGCCCTTACTTGTTTTTAAAGAGAAAATGAAATTTAATAGATAAATTAGGCATGTTACGGCTGAGAAACAAATCAATGAAGAATTCTAATTTGAAGTCTACTGTGTCATATTTAGCTTTTTTTTATTGTTGACAAGCAATTCAAATTCACCTCCTATGTGCTTTTAATAAAAAGTAAATGATATTACAAACCATGAGCTTCACTGTCTGAACAATACAGCAAAGTACAGAACACAATGGCAGCATTACTAACCATTCTTCCTTTTGTTAATTTATAGTCTAACCTTAACATTACTTCACAATACCATTCCCACTGAAGGGAGAACATTTTTCTGTTGTTGCTTTTTAGTTGAATTCCTCTCCAACACACTGGCATAAATTGTCTTTGCAAGGAAACAATACTTCTCCCTTTGTGACCCAACACTCATTGAAATGTTTTAACTAATTCATTACCGTATTGGAGAAAGATGTAAAAACAGCAGATTTTTTCAAGCTTGATTTCAGAATAGGAACACCATTAGTTTAAAAGGTACATTTTTATAATGGAATCCTTTACCCTTCTTGCCATGAACAGCACCAAAGAACAGTTTGAACTGAGAGCCATCTTCCCTTTTCTCTCTTTTTTTTTTTTTTTTGGAAAGCTTCGTACAAGCTTACCGTTTTTTTCAAAATCTGTTTTCACGTCATAGCAACGAATCCTTATGATGCAGGGAAACCCCAAGGAGAGTAGAGCTAAAACAGCCACCAGTGTTTGGACGTATAACATCACTCATCTCCTGAACAGACATGGGTTGAAACCTATCACAAATTCCCAGTTTCCCACTGGAGGAGAAACCAGTAAGAGGCATCAGAAGAGTTGTGTGTAAAGTATTAATCGCCAAGCCCACTAATTTTAAACAGAGATATCTAAAATTGGACACAAACGGTTCTATTAGCAGAACCGCTAGAACAATTCAAGGAACCTAACAGTTTGGTACCTGTAATCATTTGAGACTATTGAGGCAATTCAGTTTTCAGTCTTCTAGCTCTCTAATGGAAAACCTTCTCCATTAAAACCAACAAATTGGGTCAATCCCTGGAACAGAAACATGGCTGGGAGAAGAGCTTTTTCTAGAGGGTTTCCATAGTCTGGCTAGTAACTCAGTGAATCGCAGAAGTGTTGCTTGGAAGGGACCGCTGGAGGTCCCCTAACCTAGTCTTCTGCTCAGAGCATGATGGTCACCAACACTACATCAGGTCAGCTGTGGCTCTGCCCAGCCCAACCTTCTAAACCCCCTATCATGGAGAAACTACACCATCTGAGAGAATTGTTCCAGCGCTGCACCCCCTTATGGGTAAAAAGATATTTCCTAATGTCCACTGTAAGCTGCCCAAAACGCAGCATGTGGTGAGCGGCCACAGGTATCAGCTGGCACTACCAACAGGAATTTGGCTCCAGTGTCTCTAGAGCTGCCCTTTGGTTGTAAATCACTACAAGACAATCCCCCAGCCTCCTCTTCACTAGATCAAACAAGTCCAGCTTCCCCAATCTCTCTTTATAGGTCCGCAAGGAATTTTTCCCTTCTCTAACAGACCCTTTCCAATCTCCCAATACCTCTTGAACCAGAGGGCCCAAACCAGATGCAGTATTCCTATTGCATTCTCACCAGCGTTGACTAGGGAAGGATAACTTCTCCCAACTTCTTCTGGCCACATCCTCCAAAGGTAGATCATTATGTTATTTGCATTACTTGCAGTGAAAGTATGCTTTCGCTCATGTTCAGCTTGGCTGAATAAACTCCCCCTAGATCTTTTAGATCCCCAGCCAGCAGAATAGTACCAAGACCTGCTGGCAGACAGCATTCCTCACAGCCACTCAGCAGCTGTCCTTAGTGGTCGAAGGGAAAACATACAGTGCAAGGCCAGGCGAGGAGTGGAGAACAAGAACTCCTGCTCACAAATACCACAAAGCTTATTCTCCTCTTGCAAATTCACGTGTCACAGTCAGTCATGCCCTACAGCCAAACACCACAACCGGTCCTTTTCAGCAGCAAGACATTTAGTTGGCTTGAATAAAATGGCACATTCCAAGTCACTCTCAGACATATCAACAAACATGGACAGTGGTTTTTGGTCCAGAACCCCTCTTATCATTTTTAGCCACTGAGAAAGAGATCTAGTTAAAATTCTCAAGTTTTTAAAATCCTACACAAGACATTTTTGCATAGTTTAATTTCCTAGAGGAAAAAAGACTTCAAAATTTGAGATGATTCTAATAAGACAAAAAATAAGTTTGAGTTGTTGTCAAACCAAGTTCTCCTATGGACAGCACATCTACAGGCAATCTTATTAAATAATTAAAAGAAGGCAGGCGTGTGCACATACAGTTTTGATGCTGAAAAAAAAAACCAAAACATTAAAACCACAAGTCTGCACCTCCTTCAACACATGATTAACTGTATGTTTAGGCTACCCAGATATGGGAGCACTACCACGGCCACAGCACAGTGTTTTTCATACCACACATTTCTCAACTATGAAAGTCTCAGTATTGTGATAATGTCAAAATTTCCAGAGAGCAACAATGTACTTTGTGAAACAATTTCAAGTGGAACCTCTAAGCTAGTGGATTTATAAATTCAAAGCGAGTGCAGCAATCTAGTACGGCTCAGCTGAGCACCACATTGGCAGGGTCTTATCTCTTAAAAATAACTAAAGCACACAACTATACCAATTTACATTACTAAAAGAGAATTCCTTAAGGAAGAGCAACTATGTCACAGAGCACATAAAAGTCTCCATAAGATTTCAGTATTTTCTCTTGGGCTTCCTTCTTTTCACTAGCAGGAATCTACTGCATGACCTAGTTTTCCTTTCTAAAAGATGACTAGTTACACACAAATACAAAAAACAAATCTCTAGAAAACACATGGCTACACAAAACAGATGAAAGTATAAAAAGAATGAATGCAATGCAAATGAAAAAAGACAGAGCCACTTTACACCCACCTCTCAGAACTGGAATAGACCAAGAGTATATCAAGAACAGAGTTGAATATGCCCTCCCAGCTCCCATCAACAAACCCTCATTGGAAGCAATATTTCAGAGCTACAAGGGAAACTGTATTGTGAGAAAAAAGTGGTAATGCTTCACTTCCTTGACATGCATCCAATATCCATACCATTTTGATATGCCTTGTTCTGCAGTCTGTGAGCTCTTTGCTGTAGATTAGTAAGCAACTATCACAATAGCACCCTGGTCCTTGACCAAACCTCAAGATTCAGTCCTAGCAATAGCCAGTAATTTCATCAGTTAAAAGAAATGGCTAACTTAAATATGTCCATTTAAGCAAACCAAGAGTCATGGATGAGCTGACATTCCTATAGACCATGGTACTGATTTTCAAACAAAGTGTTTTAAGACAATAATCACCTTTGTTTCAAATGCCTTCTGAAATTCCGAGATGCTTGCTGTTCTGAAAGAGTACTGGAAAATATAACATCTCCTTTCCCCCAACCCCTACCTTTAGGCTACAGCATGCTCTACCCACCTTCAACAATAAATTGTAAATATGCAAGATCACAGGACAGATAACCAAACCGGCAGCACAGGATTACTGTACGTACTTTAGAATTGGGAGGCAAAAATAAGTAATTATATGAACTGCTGCATTTTTGGTTTCTGGGAGCGCAGGAAAGTTCCCTGCTGCTTGTTGAGAATAGTAGGACTCTCCATGTTCCTCAAAACGAAGTAGTATCTGCTTTCAGAGTAGGGACAAATACTGCACTTGGCCTTTCAATCAGTCCTGAGGAAGCTTCTTTATACTCACTTCAGCCATAAGTCACTTGACCCACAACAGACTCATTCCAGCTACCACAACTATCCACATAGGCAATAACATTTGTATGTTAGCTAAAACATTAAGTTTTCCTCACCTTTTTTCCTCCACCATGGCCCTTCTTGGATAGAGTACGACAGTTCTTTAAACTCAATGTTCACAGCCGGTCTGCGTGGTAGGTAAGAGAAACGATGAGCTTCTGTCAGAGTATTGTCCACCTTTTTCAAGTGTCCATTCATCAGTCGAATGTCTTGGTTATCTGTGCCATTTGAGACCACTTCATCCACTGAAACACACACTGACTTTGGCTCGACCATAGTACAAGCAGAACTGCTGGCGTTCTAGAGAGAGAAAGTTGAAGAAAGAACAAAGGTCACAGGTGTTTATTTAGGAACACATTTCAAAACCTTCTGCATTAGAAGAATTGCTATTAAAAGTAAAATTCAAGCACAGAATCCAGCACAGCAACGTGCTAAAAGGTGAAAAAAGACAACAAAACCATCTTTTGTTTGTTCTACCAGTGTCTTGACAGAGGAGGTGAAAGAGCTCATGCACTTGCAGCACACATAGGGCAGTTCCTTTAGCACCAGTTTCCTCTCAAAGTGTATACACAGCACATCAGTATCTACCTTCAGAACAGAAGAGCTTCTGCACCAGAAGAATACAATTTCTAAGCCCAGTCACAATGTATTCAGTTTCTCCTTCCTTCCAAGAACTAGGTTCCAGGTGCTCTGATCCAAGGGCTTGTATTGGGACAGAGCTAAAGGCAGAAGGAAGCTAGCTGAACAATTTTGTGTGCAGACAGGTCAAAAGATAGCCACTCAAGAAGTCCAAGAGCTCTTACTCCTTTAGATCAGAGCACACATCTGTAAATATGAAATTGCACAAGATACATTTCTGAAAATTTTGAAATGTGCCATTTTCTGCCTTATCTGCTCATGCAGCAATGGTTCTGGAGACTCTGCAACCTACAGCAACACAAGAGGTTTGTTAGGAAAGGATAAAGATTTCCATCCAAAATCTCTCCTGGCTTGACAGTGATCCCTAATGGAAATCTTATCAGCTACATAAACATACTAAACCCTGCTCCAGTACTAGCACTGCTGACACTGCAAGGTCACTGCTCTCTGCTCGCAGCCATGCCTCTTGCCATGCTTTGCCCAGCGTAGCGCTCAGTGCAATTCCACTTGGCATTCTTTAGACCGAAGCTCTTTTCTCTCCTCTCCTGACCACATCAGCGGCCTGCTGCCTGCCTTTCTCTTCTTTATAATTTACACACACAAAATCTGAACTTTTTCCATTACTTTTACCCACATGGGCACTTTGTGTCAGTATCAACAGGGTATGTCCAAAGCCTAAAGGAGAACAACCAGGAATTTGCTTCAGCTAAACAGAATTTTGAACAGTTCAGAGGCTGTCCTTTGTCATTTGCTGTTTAGAGCATGTTGTAAGAGTGTCTAACATCTGCACAGTTGTCTGTTATAACACCTAATGTTTTTAATGCAGATCTGTATCAGAAAATAATTCTGTAGCTGGCTTATGTGCCAGCCTTTCCATCCTGTTGCCCCTATCCAACAACCTACATGTCTCCAAAGGTATCTGTTGAGAAGCAGACATGGTGCACTTCTTTCCAAGGTGCCAGCATTGAGCACTGTCAACAAGGTGGGTCACACCACTGTCACCTCCTACTTGCCCTTCAGATTAACTAAGTCACACTGCCTCCTTTCCACTGCCCATCCACTCATCCATGGTGAGCGGTCTCCCCATCAATGTGGTAAAAGTAGCGCTTTTCAGACCAGTCGCTTGTCATGAATGCTCAGGAAAACTCTAAAACACAGCCCTACAAAACCAGTAGTTAATGAGCATCTCCCAGTTCTTCATACCCAAGCTCATGGTGCTAGATGTAAAAATCACCTCTGCTTACCACACTTTCTCAAGTGAGCAACTTTAATTAAGCTCTCAAGTTACTCAGAGGTCAGGTATCCATTAACACTCACTCCTAATTTCTTAAAAAGTTGGCTGTAATAGCAGGCAATTGGAACAAAATGAGTGCAATGTGAAGCAAAATGAGTGCAACGTGAAGCGTCTTAGACTCAAACAACTGAAGTAGTGGGACGTCCCTCTTCCTCAAAAAAATAAAGAGACAGTGGGCTAACAGTAGTCTTTCCTGAATGTTTTCAAGGCTGACTTTGGCACTCTCGGACTGTTTGGTTTACAGAAACTACTGAGTACCTTCACATGTCAGAGGGAGCATCCAAGAACTAACTCTCAATGAGCAGGTCACCTTCAGTACTCAAGGGATACTCAGGGTTTCTCCAGTTTATTTCAATCCAAGAAGAAACAGCCTTTGGACAAGGCTGCAAGACAACTTCAATCAGAGGGGAGGACGAAGCCAGAGAGTTTTGTTCCTGGGATGTTAAACAAACCATTTTGGCCGCTGGGTGGATTGAAGCACCCGCTCCCAGCAGACCGTGGCATGGTCTCACTCATGCACCAGCCTCATCCAGAGACACTGCCATGGGTGAGACCTGGGGCAAACAGAACCCCACTAGCTACCAGGTGGGGACAGGTGGCTCAGAGGGTCATAGTGCTGCAGAACGATTCCTCCATAAGGCCTTTTGTACACAAACAAGGTGCTTGTCGCTATGCTGACAGACCAATGTACACACACAGTCGTGCCTTGCACGCTGCTCGCCACCCCACTCGCGCCTGTCTAACAGACAGGAGCAGCGCACCTACTGAGAGGCACTGCTTGCAGCTCTGCTCAGCTCACGCCGCTTTATTTCTCAGCTTCCTGCGCGGAGCCAAACTGCTTTCTGGTGCTTACCAGGCACGGCAGCAGCCACACTGCTCACGGCAGCGAACAGTCCCTCACGCTCTGCAAACAACTTCCCAATTTCAGCAAAACAACGCTGTTATGCAAAGATCCGGAGAGGTCACGCTCCCCCTCGCAAATCTGTGTCGGAAAGCACCAGGGCAGCCGCGGAGCGCCTTCGCAGGAACCCCTAATCCCCTCCAGCAGCTCCAGCCCAGAGGTAACTGCCGGTCAAACCCCGCCGCCCTCACACCCGCTGCACCGCCAGCCGCCAACAGACACCGCCAACGGACACAGTCAACGGACACCGCCAACGGACACCGTCAGCCGCCCCCTGCCCTTCGCCCACCTCGCGACCCCTGACGGCCCCGCGGGCGGGCAGGGCACCAGGGCACCCTTACCAGAGCGCTGCCCAGGGAGAACGCCGCCATCAGGCATGCCATGTGCCCCGCTGCCCGCCGCCTGCTGCTGCTCCCGCTGCCGCTGCTGCTGCTGCTCCTGCTGCTGGCGGAGGCTCCCGCTCCGCCGGCGCCGAGCGGAGCCCTCCAGTGCCGCCTCAGCGCCCGGATTGGCGGCAGAGGGCGGGGACGAGGAGGGAGCGGCCTCCCGCCACGCCGCGCCCAGGGCCGCCCCGCCCGGCCCCGCCGCCCTGCTGAGGGGAGCGGTGCCCGGCCGCCCCGGCGCCGTTCCCGGGAGGCAGAGGCGGTCCGTCCCGCTCTGGGCAGGGCCCGCGGCTCGTCCCAGGGGTACCTGCGGCTGTGGGGTGTTGGCTGTCCCCTGTCCCACCTGCGCCAGGAGGAAGCAGCTCCTGGCCCTGGGACTTGTGCATGCTGAGTGATAAACTGTGCGAGCCGCTGGGGTTCGGGAGCAGAGGAATAAGGTTATAACAGAGTTTCCTGCTTCCCCTCAAGTCTAAGACCTAGGTTTCAGTCCTGCAGAGATGGGGCCCGAACCATGTCCTTGCCCACTAAGTGCAATGGATGGTGTGGGCACGCTGTCAGAGCTGTGCTGGCACTCCTGGCATGAGCACAGATCCGTGGCCAGATCAGGTCAGAGTGGTTAGCCTCAGAACCCGGTGGCAGAGAGCTCAGCACAGCCACTTCAACTGGGAACTGAAGTACCCACCAACCATCCCCAGTGCTGCCCTGTGTGCCCACTGGGCCTGTTTCCATATGCCCTGGTACTCCCTTTCCCCAGGGAGCATCAGAAGGACTATAAGGTAGATAAATCTTAACAGGGATCTGAGAGCTGGATTCACAATGTCCACAAAACATTTTATGCATATCTCCCACGAGACTGTGAAATGCTGCTGTGCATGTTTGAGGCCTTTATGGGGTTAAACTGCTTAAAGATGTCACATATTTTAGCTGCCAGGCAGAAGAACATGCTGAGAAAGCACATGAGATATCCTCATCTTAGTGCATATGCAACACAGACCCAGCACAATGTTTGTCTTCCTCCTCCCTTTCAACTTCTTAGGAAGGAGGAAAAAAAAAAAAAAAAAGGCTGTAACACAACACAAATTTACAGTACTGAAATCTGCTGCACAAACAAAAGTTTTAGCTCAGGCTATAAGCAGCTTATGGCACTTAGGCTGGACTGTGCCTTTCACGAACGAGTCCTGCAGAGAAAGACAGGCACAGCTTGTCTGCTCTGGGAGCGGCCGTGCTGCCCACCCAGCATGGCCAGGCAGGTTGCATTATGTGGGATGAGGTGACACAGAGCAACAAACCCCCCTTGGCTGAGGCATAACATGAAGGCAATAGAGGGCTCCATCCTGAAGCCTTTACTCAAGCACCACTCCCGTTACTGTCCATGGGAATTCTGCCTGAGCAGGAGAACACAACCACATCCCAGGGATTTATTTTTTCACAGTGGCTGTAGTATCAGTACCTACCAGAGCTTCCCGTAAAGCACTGAGACATGGAAACAGGTTTCACAGAAACTGAGTTCTATTTGGTATCTATTTTGATATCACACAGGGAAAAAAGTGATTACATAAGAAGCCTGCTAAAAATAGCAGTCCCCTGCATTTCTACATTCCCTCATTAACTCTTCCATTAACTTTACAGGTGATCCCCTGGTCCCTGCAGGCAAAAAATATTAAGAACACACTCCGAGAAGAAAAAAATAAAGAGAGAGAAAACCATGTTAAAAAAAAAATCCAGGACAAAAGAAAAAAAAAGCTACAAATGAAGGTGAGGACAAGCAGGCAGAGAAACAAAACTCTCACTCCTAAAATAGATGAGGAAACAGTAGTAGCTTCCAGGCTTTACAGCAGGGTAAGCATCAGAGGCAGCGGGTTGGTGCAACCCACAGGAAAGAAAAAGGACAGCACAAGAAGAAATGAGCTGGGAAGGGCAGGGCAAAGTGGAAGTGTGTCAGCAGTAAGAGAGGGCAGATTTACAGCACTGTCACAGGAGTGATTTCAGTGTCTTATTGATAGCTCTGCTGTCTCTGTGCAAGAACTAGTTCACGTGGAGGAGCGGTATAGCCTGGGGGAAAACAGCAGCCAGCATGGATGTAGCTGCTAAGGTACAATGTGTAGGAAAAGTTTAACTGAGAAGCGTGGAATAGGCAGACGAGGAAAAGAAAGTATAAAATACAAAATATTTTAGATGGAGTTATCATTTTAAAAAAAATACCTTGGCTAAATTATCTGCAGCTTGTTGATTTTAAGTGGTTTGGGTTGAGTTCAAGGAATTCTGAGGAAAAGATTAGGGAGTTTTCAAGGCATTTTTCTTTTTTTTTTTTTTTAATATAAACTTTTGGAGTTTTCCTTTCAGAATTCTTTCTAAGTCTACCTAAAAAGTCAAAGGATCTGAAAGCAGAAAGAAACATACCCCAATGTAAAGTGCTCACGCAGTTATTGACCCAAATTAAAACCCAGTAACAACAGTTTATCGCAGACAGCGTTTCACTTTGCCATTTCAAAGTATACATTGTTTTGGATGGTTTCTGAATTATGCTTTTTCCCTTCCTGTGCCCAACCCCAATTATTTTTGTAGGCCCAGTACCGTAAGAGTGAAAAGAGCATCAGTAGGTTTGAACAGCCTAAAAGTAGAGTTGAGAAAAAAATTGTGGTCTGATACCGAGTAAGGCTGAGCTTTTATTTCTGGCAACTAGGATCTGGGAGTCTTTGCTATGCTGTGAAGCTGGAAAACAAAGAGAAAAAGATGATGAAGAAGCAGTCTTACTGGAAGAAAGTTTTTTGAAATAAAGAGATAGCTTTCTATTTAAGTTCCCATGTGATAGGACTTGGAAGACATCAACAGATATATTACTTTCAAGTGATCTGTCGAACAAAACACCAATGACATACCAAATTTTCCTGCACTAATTGGAAATTATTACAAGCTCTGCACTCAGTATCCAGATAAAAAGTTCCTGTACTTTTTGGAAGTGGGCTGGAAATTTGAAGAAAAGTCTTACTAAAACACAATAAACCCATGAATTAAAACAGATTTTTCTTTTCCCTTTCTGTTGTCTGCCTTCCCTACTTAGTGGAACAACATTAAGAACCCTCGCATTTTTTCTTATGTCTTTTTGTTCGTGACATTAATACTTTCCTACCTATACTGGAAATATTCTCATAATGCTATTTGAGAGGAACGTAGTCAGTCAGTTTAAACAGATCTGCCTTCAGACCTATTTAATATTGAAGAACAAAATCAGTCATTCCTTTCATGTTAGGTATACTCCGTATAATGGGTGGGATTCATCTCTAATTTTAGCCACCTAGAAAATTGTTATCTAAGCTAGTCATGCAGACTTTGTCAGTCAGTGAAGAGCAATGGGCCTCCCCAAAGGAGAATTCAGTCTTTCCTTCCTAAATATTTACCTTGATTTGGGATGAATTGGCTTCTAGATCCATCTTGGCTTCCCAACCAACAGGGGAGGGCTCCAGGCACCTGGTCTGGAATAGCCACGGCTGTGCTATAGAGATGGATACCATCTAAGCTGCGTTCTTAGTCTGCTTTTGCCTTCAACCAACATTTCCAGGAATAACACAAGAGGTGTCACATGTTTATTTTGTATGAGATTTTATGCCTGTTTTTATAGCTGAGTACTCCAACATCTCAAGATTCAAGGGCGAGAAATTCAAGAACAAAACACCAATTTGTTTCTTAACAGTTTTAGTTGCAATTCATTTCTATGGCTACCGTCTGTTGTACTGATGGGAATCAGTAGGGCGTACAGCACTTGCTTTGATGCAAGCAGGTTATTTGTCTGAGCGTTTTGGCTCAAGCAAACTGAGGTGAACATCAGAAAAAATAACAGTAGGTGCAGGAGATCAGCTCAGTTCTGCAGAAGTTGATTGTCCACTACTCTCCATCTACGTTACCATAGCCAGCTAATCCCAAGACATGCCAGGAGTGAGCATGAAAGCACATCATCTTTCTTTCTGCTCCAACAAATAGAGTTATTTTGTCAGAGATGGAGCATAATTTTATGAACACACTGCTTTCAGTTGATGCCAACGTAGTACACTCGCAGCAAATTTATTTTCCCTTAGTTATTACGAGGAGAGAAATAGCAAAATGTCTCCCACACATCATATTGGAAGCACACAAGGGCTGAGTACATCTAGGGGAAAGATCCCCGGTACAGAGGCTGTTTCAGACATACCTGCAGTCCTACAGCACTGCCCCGTGTGGCAGCCCCCCCAAAAGGGAAATGGGATAAGATGAGAAATTGCCCAAGCAGTCAGTGTGCTCTGGGAATGGGCATAAAACCAGACACGCAGGTGCAGTGGCTGGAAGTCACTGAGAGAGCAGCTGGATTTTGGGCATCATGTCTCCCTGCAACTGCAACTTTCCAGGTGGGCAGCACAGGCTGTAACCTCAGGGTCTGCACACCAGGGAAAAGGTAATAGCAGTCACACAGTGATAGCCAAGAGGAGGAAGGGTGGTTGGACTAGATGATCGTGGAGGTCCTTTCCAACCTAGTGATTCTATGGTTCTGTGACTCTATGATCAGATTAGGTGAAGAAAATATTCTCACAGCCTGATGAAAAGGCTGCAGTCTCAACTCACCAGGCAGCTTGACATTTAGATGTGGCACAGTCTTCTGAAACTTTTAAGCTCCCGGTACAATGCCTAAGGAGAGCATCAGGCTCCTGGGAAAGGAATACAAAGAAGTCAGCGGGAAAGGTTAGGCAGAAGGAAATGCTGAGGAAAGATTTGTGCCTGGAGGACTTGGACTCAGTCTTTGAAAGCTGTTTACAAAGGGGATTCTCAGCCTTGAAACCACCTCACGTTTTTCTGACAGAAAGCTGCAAATAGCACCTATCCCGCTACATCCAATTATCCTGCAACTGGGCATTCGTCTTGGTGCTGAAAAGCAAATTTCAAAGTCAGCCTTTTCTCAGTTTCAGGAAAGGTCATGGACAGGCCTGTTGGGACAGGATGAGGTCTGAGTCGCTTAAAATAAGCACTCTCTAGAGAAAGCATTTGGTGTCTCTCCCATTACAGTTGTGCTTTGAAAATATAACAGAATACTAACTGGGGAAAGGACCTGAATGCCATCCTCTCCTTTGCTTTCTGTGTGAAGTGGGACAACTTCAAGAAGTCAGAAATTTTACTCCAGAGTGTACAGCTCCTGTGCAAAGGACTGGAAGCTCACGTTCAAATGTCCTGCTCCAGGTCAGGTGGAGCAGTTATGCTTCCAGCTAGAAAAGCACATTAGCCATCCATGTCCTAAAGAAAAACAGTTATTTTCTTAACCCTGTCAGCTTTAGGTAGTTTTGTACACACTGGACAGCAAGAAGCATGGGAGATTTGGGATTGTGGACTCTTTCTAAGAGATGTGAGGCTCAGCATAGAAATTTTAATTATTCCATAAGGCCATGACATCTGGCACATTTCAAAGATCACTTCATAAGTGACATAAAGCTCCCTCCTTTATCAAGGAAAACATATAGGTTTATTTCCTGAAGTACGGAAATCCTTGGAATATAATAAGCACGATTCCCAGGCAACAAAACCAGGCTGCTGGAGTCTCAGCCTCATAGAGAAGTTGCATGTTCTTCTTTAGCTCAAGGGTAAAAAAGCTCCTAAAGCCCTCCAAAACAATGACGTATTTGGAAAGTTGTTCCACTCACTCCCAGGAGCCCTTATGAGCCTGACAGAGGAGCAAAGATCCAGCACACACATATCATCCACCTAACAAGATGGTAGAAGAAAGGAGCATAGCAGAAGCTGGGAAGCTTATCACAAGCATATTTGCTTGTTACATGTACTTGGTAATGCTTTTGTCCAAGATTACATTTTGGAATAAGAAATGTGTGCGATGCACACTGCAGGAGGTGCCTGATCTGTGGGAAGCTTCCCAAGAAAGCAGAGCTGCCGTTATGTGTAAGGCAGCCAAACTGCAGGCCCCAAACTGCACTGATCTGTCACGGTTCTCAGAGTGAGCATGTGCCAGTTTGGAACAATGAGCTCCTTGGAGTCCCTGGCACAGCTATCTGAGGCTTAAGGATGGAGCACTTGGAGACCCTCAAATAATTTGTTGCCATCACAAACCTCATGGCCGCCACATGCAGTAGGGCTTGTCTTCCTTGGCCAGCCCACAGGTGTGACACGCAAGCCTTTCACAGTGAATCTTTCCCAATTCAGTGGTAGTCTGATACATGTCAAACATGCTAGTCTGATCCCTTGTACATCACCAGACCTTCAGTCATGTGCAGTGACGCTGTATAGGAGGCAGTAATGTTCAACTCTCTTCTGAACAGGCATTCTGCTTTGATTTGAAGGTATGAAATCCAGGAAGGGGAAGATTCTCTTTTCTAGTTTATTCCACTGTTTTGCCATTTGCTGTAAAATAATCTGTAGAGTATTTATGTGCCTATCTCAGCTTCTGACTGTTTATTTACATGTACAATTAACCAGGTTAAAAAGCCTTTTACAGTTTGGTACTTTTCCTTCCCCTGGTCCCAAGAAGATAGATACTTAGACATAACAAGCTGCATCCAATCTTCTTTTTGATAAGCTAAACAGACTGAACTCTTTAGGGCTTTCTATAAGGCAGTTTCACCAGATATCTAATCATGTGGCACTTTTTCATATCTTTTCAGCATCTCTTTAAAGTGGTTGTTGTCAAACTGTGATGCAGCATTGCGGCACCAGGCCCACTAATGCCGTATCCAGAGGTAACCTTGCTTCTGCCCTGTGTATGCACTGTTAATCCAAACATCCCATTAACCTTTTTTTGCCCCAGCGTAACTGTGGGAGCTCATGCTGGTTTGCTTATTCTTTGATTGGCCAAATCCTTTTCTGAGTCCATTCCTGCTGGGATGCAGCATCCAATTTTGTAGGCATGCCCTTCTTTCCATTTTCCTAAAAGTGCTTCTGTGCAGTCAGCTACTTAAATACATTTCACTTAAATGGGTCACGCTTATCAAGAAGTCAAGATTGTTGCATGCAACAGTTTTAGCCTATTTGTTTACCACTCTGCAAAAGTCACACACCTTAATCAGCAGAGGAGTTATATTTACTTCTGAATCACTAATGCAAATATTTAATCACTTCAGACCTAACACTGTCACCAGTGGCATCTTAATCAAAACATGCCCGTTAGAAGTTTCTACAATGATGATTGCCTTGAGATGTGTTGGTTTACCACTTTGCTAAACTATTTAGCTTATTTTATAATACTGTACAGTACTGGACAGGTTCACATAGGATGCCAAGTCAAAACTCACAAGAATGTAGCTACATCACGTGAATGCGCACATATTTTCTTAAATTAGGGCACTGCCTGCTCATAGAAAAGGGAGCCAGCCAGTTCTGGCAGACTCAGAAATCATAAAATCACAGAATGGTTTGGGTTGGAAGGGCCCTCAAAGCCCCCCCAGCCCCACCCCTGCCGTGGGCAGTGCCACCCACTGGGTCAGGCTGCCCAGGACCCATCCAGCCTGGCCTTGACACCTCCAGGGATGGGGCACCCACAGCTCTCTGGGCAGCTGGGCCAGGGCCTCACCACCCTAAGGGCAACCTTCCTGATGAATGGCATTAGCTATCATGTTTGATAGTACAGTTCATTATTAAAGCCATTACATTACTTTGTCTCAAGCTGGTGTCACACTCCCAAGCCCTGTCCTTCCATTGCTCTGGTCTTTATGAATTCTGCTGCAACATTTCAGGGGTAATGAAGTTTTCCCAGGATTCCAAGTTTAATTCAACTTGATCAAGGTTCTCTGATATCTTTTATATTCATGTAAAAGAATGTAAACTATCCAGGCCAATGAAAGTTTAGGGCCAACAAGTCCTATGTAGCATCCTCCTCCACCCTAAGAACCTGGAAAGTACTCCTTTGAATCAATCAACTTGCTCATGCCATGCAGCTCCTTTCCAAATACTCAGCAGAAATATTTTTTAAATTACTCCGCTATTTTTTGCAGTTAGCAGGCATGTCAGGTTCATAATGGGTCTGTCCCATACGCAGAGCACTCCTGGGGCTCTTCTCATGTTGTCTTGCTTGTATACAGGCAGACTGGCACCTGTGGTCCCTCAGCAACTGGTGGTTTCCAGTCCAGTAGAGACAGAAAGCACCTAGCTACTCTGTGTTAGATACGGTGCTTTTAAATGCTACCAATCTGCTACTTTATCGACAGTAAGCATCCTTTATTTTCTTTCTTTATCTATTCAAAACCGTTCAGATGTACTTTTTACATCATCTGTGCATGCACTGTGGACATCTGGAGTTCCCAGGTATAGGGCACTCTTGGTGAGAACTTCCTCACAACTATACATGCACATTCCCCTGGCGTAGCCTATGTTCAGTGGCAGCAGGATGTGTCATTGAGGGAAACCAGACCACTCCCGTGGACATCCTGAACTAATGCCAGTGATTCCTTGAACTCAGCTCAGATAACTTTTCGGAGTAAAAGAGAATATGCAGGAGGGATGTGAGAAAGCGTCCCACTTTGGATGGAAATGTGAGGACGTACCTCCAGATTTGTAGCAACATACTAGCTTTTGGTTGTGAAAGGAAGGTGAATTGGAGAAGGAGGCCTCAGACAGGTCATGGATGGAAGCTTTCACTTCCTGGCTCCTGCCAACTCGGCTGGTACAGTGGATTGAAGGCCAGCATCTGCAGCCTTCCTGGCTAGAGCTTGAGCAAGCTGACAGGAAAACAAGCAGGTTCCTGCAGAGCCGTCTGACTCTGGCGGTTTTCCAGTGTCATGCTTTCGGGCTGAAAAAATGACAAGCAATTTTGTACTTTGAGTCTGTGTCAGAGGTAATTCCAAAATTGAATAGACATTCCATTCTCTTTTAAGCCCCCCAGCTCCCCCAGCTCTCTTGTCAAGAAATCAACTAAAATAAAAAAGAAATCACTAAATGTTGTGCTTGTAACCTTAATGAAAGAATGACTAATTAAAGTCATCATGCAATAATTATATACTGCACTGTATGACTTAGAGAATGAAAAGGAAGACTGTTCCCAGCTACCCATGGAGACATCATTTAATAAAAGAGAATGAGACAATTGCAATACAAGCTGTAGGACAGAGCAAGAAACCCTATTTCCTCATGTTTAAGATACCAATCGCTTCTGACATTGCACAAGCGCAATAAAATCAGATTACCCTTTACAGTGACCCAAGAGCTTCCTTTGCTGGAATATTTTTGGCAGTGACAGACTAGCCCATATTTTCCTGCAAGTTAACTGTAAATACAACTTATGCACTTTTGGACCATCACGCTGCAAAAGGCATTAACCTCACAGCGAAAAACGAGTTACTGTAGGGAAGCAGGTACTGCTTATTAGTATGAGACTGAACAACTCAAGGCAAATGGAGTATTCAAGCGTGGCATAGGCTGGAAATTCTCTCTTCTAAATAAGACTTTCAGCACTTTTTGCTAGAATTAAGGAAATTGTTCACAGAGCAGTATAACCACAGTCATTATTAATATCAGGCCAACCACAGGGCTCCATACCCTTAAAAACAAAAAAAGAAGAGCAGAGTGGTTTATCCAGTTTCCTTTATACTATCAGACGAGATGTCTGCCAGCTTGCTTGTCTGAAGCAGGCAGGTTGCTAGCAGTGAGAAGCAGAGCAGGCGTCTCCTGTCAGGCTTGCAGAGCAGTGACACATCCCTGCTTCCTCGCTGCTCTCAGAGCCCCATGCAGGAGTTTGCAGGGCTGGGCAATGATCTCTCATGAAGGAGTGAAGCAGTCACAATTCTCCTTAGCAGCTTTCCATAGCTGTAGCAGTACGCACTGACAAGTCCTAGATTTAGCACTAAAGGAGTTTTCAGCTTGTCTTTGCTTTAATCCTTCCTCACCCCACCCCACCCCCCATCTTCCTCAGTCCTCCTGCATGATCTGCACATGCACGTACTTTCTTTTGGTCCTGGATTGCCCATTCTCTGAGGATACACACGAGCTGGCTGCAGCTCTACATGCAAGCTGCATGGGCTGGGAGGCACAGTGATGGAGACAAAGATGTGTGCAACAATGTCCCAGCGCCTCTGCATATCTTCTCCAGCACATGTGTACTGGGGTCAGGATGCATCCTGACAGGCACAGTGAGAGGGGTTTAGCGCGCTGGACAAGGATAGTGCCTTCTCCCAAGGCATGAGGATGGGGAGGGGAGAACTGTGGCCATCTCATAATGTAGATGTCCATGAGTTAGTGTTGCTGTAAGTTCCCTTCAGAGTCAATGGAGGCATTTCTTGGTGGCTTTACCTCATCTAAATTAGACACCTAAAACAAGGGCACATGAATCCCGTTCCAGAGATGTTCATTTTTCTCTGCTGAGCAACGAAGCAGGACAAATGCCCTCATATCTGTCACAGCATCATGCAACAAACACAGTTGCATCTTCAGGAGCAGACAGTGCTGTGGTCTCCCAGGCAGGGCTTCCTCCTTCGGGACAGCCTTGAGAGGTGGCAGGAGCCATGTCCCACAGATTTGGGGACCATGCAGCAGAAGGGAAGGAAAAGGATCTTTTCTTTAAACACTAATTAGAATTTAAAAACCAAAGAACAATGTTCGAGTTAGGACTCTTCAGCCTGGAGAAGAGAATGCTGTGGGGGGACCTGATAGCNATTCTATGTGATGCTCAACAGCAAGTGAACTCGCTGAGACCTGGCGCTCTGCAGCCATCTATTTCCCTAGACAAGGGAATGATTAGACAAGCGAAATGACCTTAGTGATAGTTAAGGAAAATGACACTTGGAACATCAGACTTCTTAATTATCTGAGAGCTAATATTTAATTATGTTTTTGATTTATAGGGTGTGTTTTTTGTACAGATAATTTGGCCATGCTCATAAAATTGTATCTTTTTAATAGTAATTTACTTCAGTTGCTGACTCAGTGAATCCATTGTAAAAATCCCCATGAGAAACAGCTATAAAGATGAAGAATCCATACAGTTCTATGAGGCTTCTGAATGTGAGAAGAGAAAACAAATTAACAATTTGAATGTACGTGATGTACAATTAGCATTTTAATCAGAAGAACAGTACGTGTAGTGGTGCGATGAGATGGATTAAAGTTTAGGAGCTGCTATCAAAACCAGACCGCCACGACAATGCTACAACAGCAGTGCCAAAGTCCAACAAAGACATCAGTCCCCTGCCTCAGGCTGCAAGCAATTTCTTTGTGTGCTGCCAATGTGCCACCCTGCACCAACCCTGAACATATAAAAGAAAGCAGAAAAGGAATGAGTGGAGGAAACAAAAACCTTTTTCTTTGAATGTTTTCATGGATTTCAGGGCCATGCTGGTATTTAGGCACTCAAAGAGACAGGTGGAGTCACACTGAAATCCCGTCAGATGCTTTCATCCCTTGCTTTTTTGACTTGAATTCTTATGTGAGTAGCACATACTGGAAAAGAAAACGCCTGGATGGCTTTAAAACAGGACTCAGGTGCACTTAAGCATTGTAAAGGCCACAGAAAGGGGAGTCAGCTTCCAAGCTGCCCTGCTCCTGAGAAGGAACCAATAATTCAGGAATTCTTGAAGATTTTAGTGCAACAGCTGCAGCATGTACAGGGAGCTGTTACGGGTACAGGGAGCACCATCTGGTGGGCACTGCTGCACAGTGCAGCATTTCCTTGATTTGGTGTCCTCTTGAGCAGAGTTTTCCGTCTGTATCTAAGCAATGTATTAGTAGGACATTCGAAAGCTTAGATGTAGTGTTATGTTCACCCCATCTCAAAAACAAACAAATCAAAAAAAATCTTTCTCTATGAAGCTAGAAATGTAGGAGAGGAAATAACTGCCCCTAAAGTAGCTTTGAAGTTGGTCCCCCTCCTTTTTTTTAATTAACCCCAGAGATTAAAAAAAACAAAAGTGTGAAACACTAAGCCATCATTGGTGTGTGCTGAGTCAGTATTCTCCTTTCAAGCTAACACATACTTCATGCTGTCCTACAACATATGCTTTCTAACATTATTAAATTCTCACTTAGTGCTCAGTTTATTACCTTCCACATTTATAAACCTAAGCATTTTACCTCTAATTTTTACAGTTCTGTAGAGAATCTCCTTGGGCTGAAAATCCTGTCAGCGCCTCAGAAGAGATGGCCGAGAACCTTCTGCAGAATTTCTCTGTTTGAAGACACCTTTCTCTCCTCCTGTGTGATAGGCCTTATAACTGGTTAGACAGGAATCTCACCCTGGAGATACCAACAGAACGCAGCTACCTAGATAACTTTGAGTATCTTACCTTCAGCCATCTCTGTCCCACTTGCTGGCCCCACATTTTGGAGCAGGGAATGTACACAAGCCTGTCTGAACGCTCACTTCAAAGTGAGGAAATGATCCTCCAAGGAAAGGGGAGCTCTGGCTCTTATTTTCAGAGAATTCTCAGTGTCTGAATGACACAGAATGGTAGTACAGGGGTTTTCATTGGAATTTGAAAAAAAAAAAAAGGCTAGATGCAGTAGATCTAGCTTCTCATGTTTAATGCAGCTCAAAGAAGTCAGGCCTCTCTGCAGTCACATACTGGCCCAAGGTTAGCTTTGTTGTTGATAGCACTGGCCATCCTCCCCTCATGCAGCTAGAAGAGACTCCAGTTTACACAGCAGAAACAGCAGATGCCTTCAGAAAACGAAATTGTAAAAATAGAAATTTTATTTGTAAAACATTTTTGGAAAAAATCATTTTAAATACCACTTTTCTTCAGAGATAGAAGTATTATACAGGAACAAGTTCCAGAATTCCATAGCACAGCCCCGCTGTACATGGTCTTTAGTTCAACATTGTTTGCAAAGACATCAGAAAGGTTTATTAACAATGAGAGACTGCTGTTCAAAGTAGACCCCTCAAAAAGAAAGAAGAACTTATCAACATAAGCAGAACTCATTTGTATTTTCAACACACAGCTCACCAGATAACTTGTATTTACTGACAGGATGCATTGTCAGATGACTGCTCAGGGAAAATAACAGCAAAACCAGCTATATTTAAAGCCTACATAAAAGAATTTTAATAAATATTAATCACACTGAATTTCCATCAGTGAGATGGGTCGTGACTTCATACCCTAGACCTGAGTAAAAGGACAGCCAAGCTGATACTACATGGAAGGAAAGGGAGTTCATGCAATGATCCCCTTTCACAGGTCCCTGCAAAAAAAATAAATAAATAAAACATAACAAATCCAGCCAGGAGTACAAATCACCAGCATAACTTTGCGTGCAAAGATGACCGAGGTGCTCACACAGCCTTCCCTTCTCAACCAGCACAGCCCATTGACCTCACACTAACGCTGCTGCTAAGCCAAGGGCAGAGGAGCGCGGCTGGCTAGGTTTTCCCTCATCAGAGTGCTGATACAGCCTGAACTAAAACAGCCTACATGTGGTGAGGCCAGCACTCATATGGCTTCACCTTCCTGCTCAACCAGGATCCTTGGCAAGATTCATCCAGGAGCCATGCTGTAGGAAAGGATGTATAAAAGGCTGGCTGCTTCCAGAGGCCCTTTGTATGCTGGTGTCCTATAACACGATACAATTCTGGATGCCTCCTCGCTCTAACCCTTGCTAACCAACTATAATGTAATCTGCAAAGACAAGGGGCATGAACTGCTTAGGGGCATGAGCCAGGGTCTCAGAACATCACAATGTATTCAGTGCTTCAATGTGAATGCTGAGCATTGGCATACAGACGAAAACGTACAGACACAGGGAGAACTGCTTTGAGAAGAAATACATAAATCCTACTGAAAATATGTACAGCAATATACTGCCATTTATTATTTGTTCAGTGTGTTCCATGGAGAAAAATACACCACAGGAGAAACAGACAGTAACCTCACTGGGACTGCAGCTAAGAACAGTGACAACAAACAATTATTTCTCTAGAACACAGAGTGTTGTGCAAAGGCTCCAGATCTGTTGAGCTTCTTGCAGCGGATTCCATTTTGGGATTATCAGGAGCAAGGCAAAATGGCGTTATTTGACACACCGCTGCCCGGCTTCTTCTTCTTCTTTTTTTTTTTTTGACAGACATAAATTAAAATCACTAATTAGATCAGCTCAGATGAAGCTTTTGTCTCTCTTCTCTCATCTTCTAGTAACACGTTAAAGCTATGCAATTACTGATTTCCTATTAAACCGTACCCCTATCTAGCATGCTATTAATCTGTCACATAAAGGCATTTGTTTCTTCACAGCCCAAGAGTTAAGAAATTAGCCTTGAATTCAGAAGCCTTTGGATAAAGTTCCTGTTCCACTAAAGACTGCTGTGGCAAGACCACATTGGCCAGATCTATCCCATTTTCCTTCAGGCTCTAAACCAGGCTGCATATGCTAAAACATGAATTGTCCTGGGCCCACTTTGCAGTCACCAGAGGGAAAAAGGCATCTTCATATGGCGATAAAAATCTCAAGTTAGGTGAACCACCCTTGGCTAAGTGCATAAAGCTCAACGTGATGATTCTGGGCTCAGATTTGCAGTGAAGCGTCCTGCTATAGGTACTAAGATCAGTCAGTTTGCTGTGTCATCTAAACAGAAGAGAGTATGGACGAGTTCAGATTCTGTCTCTCTTTGCAGTCCACGGTTAGGAATCATTGCAATACCTATAGTGGGCAGGCTGAACAGGAGTTTCTCAGTGCCTCAGTCTTCCCCACATACGATGAGAAAAAGTCCCCATTCCACACCCAAGAGCAACATTGAAAGGATCATTCATCAGAGGTTGTTAGGAGCTCAGGAAGGGACATTGGGAGAGACAAGTTAGGGTAATCTCAGGTTGACACGAACATTTAACAAAGGCAAAACAATTTTAAGATGAATATATTAACTTTCCCCTGTACCCAAACTATGTAAGTCAAAATGATGATTTACATTACAAATGCTTGTAGACGAAATTTCCCAGGAGTCCTTTAGGTTCAACCAGGTATTTACCTGATCTTTTTTTCATCCAAATACAAACTGATACTACCAGAAAAATTATCACTAATGCCAGTCCAAGTAAAACTCCAAGGACAATCACTGCCACTTCCCAGGCGGAACTTTTTCCAGTTGAGGACTGAGCAGACAGAGCTGAAAATTTAAAACATATTTCAGAGATGTTAGCTGGAAATGATAAAAAAAAAGTAGGAGTAAGAAAGCTTGGAGCCCTGAGTGACAGCTGCATTTTATCTTTGGACAGCTTTGAAACTTTTGAATAACATAAAAATGTTTTTGTATGAAGGAAAATGGCCTTGTTAACCAGGAAATTTTACGGACCCTTGGCCACTACAGAAGAAATATGGATTCTCCTCATCGCCTTCTTCACCAAAGCCCGTGTTTTAGGATCTGCATGGAGGGTATAAAAATGGTTACACGCTACAACAAGATCACCTAGCCCTCCTTCTACGAGAAGAGAATTCATCTTAGAGTCCGGAAATGGCTATGTGCATTGGCTCTTTAAAATAGATCTGTAATCTACATGATGTCTGGAACACGCTTTCTGTGAATGTCTAAATAGATATGTGAATCTCTTAAAAGGAAGAAGATAATTTATCTGCTTTTGTGCATAGCAGAATATCTGATCCTCTAATCCCCACACCATTACAGAAAAGATGTTTTCACATCACTTACATTGTACTGTTACTTCAGTTTGATCACCAAACTTGCTCTTTAATATTTGACTCAGATATTCCCGAACAACATTCTCATCAACGGGCTCTTGTTTTTGCAGTAGAGAAACAAAATAAGCGATGACACTCCCAGGTTTGAATCCAAGCACCATGATATCAAAATGGTCGTCTTTCAATTTGATGCGCATTTCTCTAACAATCTGTATAAAATGAAATTGATATTTGTTCCATTGCGTCAGTCAACTGAGATAGAGCAAGAATCGTTGCATACATACATCAGGATATTTGCTTGCTGCATTTGTCATTCTTTGGGGCTATCACATTGGAACAACAAGCAACTGAATAATGACAGTAGTTTTTGTCTGTACCGGTGAAATACTCATGGAAGGAGGATTATGGAACAATGCAGTCTGTGATTGAAAATATGAAATCAGACTTCGACTTCCAAAGCAGTAATCTGTTTGGCTAACCAATAATTAATTGGAACTAGTTGTCCTTCTCCACATGCTACAAACCCATATGAGACCCTGAGTGCAAAAAAAATTGGTACTTACAAATTGTGCATAAGGTTTCTAAAGTTTTTGTTAGTTTCCCCTAGATTTTTTTTTTTAAATGTACAACTGAACTTAGAACATGGTCGTGCACACACTACCAGGACAGAATTTAACATTAGATGTCCTTTTCTTTAACATTCTCCTAAAGACAGTTAAGAAGCAGCCTGCTGCTTCTGCATGTCAGCTTTACTAGGGTCACCATCGTTTCTAAACTTGCACTTTCTCTCCCCAGTTTCTCCTTCATATGGTCATCTCAATACCTTCTCCTATCCACCAGCTGCTACTGTGAAGAAAACTCACAATGATCTGACTAACAGTACCCACTGATAAAGGTCCCACATTTCCAAGTGTGTGTTGAACTACATTTTTTCCTTCTCCACAGGTATCTGTTTAGTACAATAAGAGAAAACAAAGGAAATGGGAAGTTCCTTGTGCTTGTAAAAAGAGAATTTTAATTTGCCTCTCACTAAATATTTTACATTTGAAAACTAGGTAGGTAACATATCCCTCCTCGCTAGACAACATGATTTGTCTCCTTTGGTCAAGACAGCTCTTGTTGAACAAGTGATTCACATGCTATTTTATCAAGGCAGGATTATCTTTTTCTTGTGTTACAGTCTTGATTTAACAGTGAAACTAAGTGACCGACGTTGCGAATTTCAAAAATTTTCTTAGTTCATTTATGGTGACAGAGGACATTACAGGAACTTACTTCTGTTTTGATACTTTCAGACATTGCTTTGTAGCCTTCGCTATTAGAGTCATAAAGTGAATTGTTAAATGTTTCACTTTTTAAAAAAACACTGCAGGCAAAGGTTTGGTAAGCTGAAAAAGAAAAAAAAAAAAAGAGAAAACATCAGGTAAATCCTGAGATGCCACTTTGCAATTGCTCTTTGGACTTCGTTATTTCCTGCTATCAGTTTATAATACTAATTGATAGAAACTAATCAAAGAGTAAGAAAGAAGTCAATCACATAAATGTGTACTGGCTTCGGAACCTTCAGAGTTGAATCCTCTTCCTCTTCAAATTTGTCTGCCTTCACAATCCTCACAACTTGTTAGTCATTCCTATATTACTCAGGGCACATCCTACTCCCTAATTTGACAGCCATTCTCCCATTGATCTCAGCAGAAGCAAGATCAACATGTCAGACTCCACAAAACACTGAGTACGTTTCAATCCTCCTGAGTAGGTGGTTAAGCCCTAATCTAAAAGAAGTACTCTTTACATAGAAAAGTCCGGACTAAAAATAGAGATGGAGGCTGGTACTGAAGTTTGATGAAGGCAGCTTTCTTACCAAAGAGACAAGAACTTCAAATGCTATGTGAATTGACACAAAAAAGCAGATGACAAAATGCTCATGAAAGATACTACATTGGGAAAAGATACCCTATAGTTATGAACAAATAGATTACAAAATTCTATAAAACTTACTTGAGCATATAATGTATTTTAAGTCAGGACAGCCACTATTTTGTGGTAAACAAAACTCAGTTCTGTTGAAACAGGAAACGGGATCTGTAAAATAAATAACAAAACCAAGAGAATTGCCTTTGTGCATGGGTGATTGGTACTGGTAAGAAAATGATGGGGTGAAAAACCTTTTCTGCTCTCTACTTAGTGTATCAAGCTGAAATCGGCGAAAGAGATTTAATCATAACCAAGGAATCACCTAAGGAGGAGGCCCTTTGCCCAGTGAGAATTCAGAACTGCAGATTATGATAATGGAACATATCAGAAGAGAGGTGGTGGTAGCTGGGTAGGGGAAGTCCACAAAAGGAAATTCCACATTTAACTGCTAGAATAATGGTCTTAGAAGGGTTTTGAGAATAGTCAGGCAATCCACTAGACAATTGGAAAAAGGTTGCAACGAAAAGAGTTACATTTAGAGGGCAAGAAATGCTGAAAGAAATTAAGAAGTGCAAAAAGTCAAATAGGATTTTTCAGAGGATGGGAAAAAAAAATAATGAGCATTTTCTCAGCCACTGAGAAAATATGATAAAGTGCAATATAATTTCATCAAAAGTGAATTGTGCTAAAATAACCTAATCCTGTGACAAGTTGATTAAGATTTCTTCCAATCTCCTCCAATACAATGCCAAGTAATATTTTTTTAGTGGAAAAATATATCTGAAAGAATAGGCTAATGGGGAAACGGAAATGAGTAGCTTTAAAAGAAGAAACCTTGCTCTTAAGGGGTATTACATGTGTTGTTTCTTGAGAACCAGTGCAAGCATAGAACTTGTTTGGCATTTCCGTTATTGATCTTGTCGGAAAATGCGGGAGGTCACTCACAAAATTTGCTGATGGCATAAAGTTAGTCAGATAAATAAAGACAACTTAGACAACTTACAGGAATAGTAGTCTATAAAATCAAATCAAACCAAAATCACATTTAAAAAGACATTCTGAGAATATATCCATTAAAAAGAAAGGACATGATGATCAAGGAAATACCTGTTCGGACACTCACTGAAGTCCTGCTATTCTCAGCACAAGATAGTTCTTCTACAGATATTGTATAAACATGACCAGGAAGCAGATGTTTAAACAAAGCTGTTGTCTCATTTTTAGTGGTTTTATTTATCTCCTGGATTCCATCCATGAGGGAGACAGTGTAGAGGCTGCCTCTCTTGCCACCCTCTGAGGCCCAGCTGAATTGTATCGCTTCCCCAGTCACGTTCTCAACTTCAATGGAAACTGGCACTGCAAAGTGAAAATGTTTCATGCAGCTAAAGGGGATTCCATTCACTTATGCAATTCTAAACATTTGTTATTTAAGCAAAAAAGTGTGAATTAAACCAATATACATTTTTTGTGAGTTTTCTGTGGGTTATTTTAAGCTTTTCATTTCTCCCACAAGAGTAGAAAGAAACTGTTTGCTCTAAAGAGGTAAAACATTAAATTTACATTCTTTCATGGCTCAAAAATGGACATGGGTGTAATTCTGCTGGCGTCCAGTCTTTCTTGCCACAGGCAATGCAGCTGCTCTGATTGATGAGTGTTCTGAGGTGGGCTGCTATATTTGACTCATATTGATATTTGATATCATCAGGAGGATGAGTTACTAACAATTTGCCAGGAAACCCTAATTTCAGAGCAGTGAGCAGGCATTTAATAACTGTGCTTCATAATAACATGACAAAAACAACCTATCACAGTTGTTTATCCCTGGAGGTAGGCATTTTTGTCCACATGGTACCCCATGGTGTCCTGGATGGCTGTACCAAGATGTAGAAACTTCCTTGACTGATATTTGTATAATTACATGCTTTCAGTGGTTCTCTCAGGCTTCTCTGTAAGAAGCTACAACTTGAAATCTTACTTCACAAACAATATGACTGATGAACAAAACTCTCATATCTGATTTTAATAACTGATCTTAGAAAAACGTAATTCTAGTATTCAATATTAAATATTTACTTACTGCAAGCTCCTGATGCAAATGTGGTAGCAAAAATTGAATTAGCTGTGGTTCCTGTAAGTCTAACTGTAGCACTTTCTGGAGGGACTGTAGTCGTCTGTTCTGTAAAATAGCAATTTGGAGACAGTGACTTTTTTTAAAGTTTCAAGTTTATGCTATTTATTTTCATAAACAACTTTCATAAAACAAACCCAGAAAATATGGTTCAATTGTTTGTCTAAATAGTTATCGTATCTATTCTCACATGAAATCCAGTCCATCAGAGGCCAGTATAAGGAAACAAACTATTGCCTGAGAGAGGACTGGGGTGGGAAGAGACCTTGTTTTTTTTTAAAAAAAATAAAAATAAAAAAAATAATGATATAAAACAGTTACGTGAAGGTGGATTCTGCTTTTGCTGGCAAACTCTCCCTGGAACTTGGGGACTGTTGTCTGTGAATCCTTTGTTGCATTGACAAGAATAACTTGCTCCTTCAGCAGTGCAGGTAGCGTGTTGTGAGCAGTCATTTAATCCTGGCTGACAACTATTCCTTGCTGCAGTGTCGTTAAACAAAATAGAAAGAGAAGAATATTTTATATTAGCATCAGAAAATAGATGAATAGAACACTATTTGCAATTGCTTTGTGCTGCCTAAATCCCATTTCACTGGGTGTTACCATCAGTGAAAGGTGCACTGCTTCACAGTAATGCATGGATTCATACCTTCTATAACAGTCTTTTTAAGATCAGCTTTCAATACTGTACTCATGTTAAGGGCCTCTGTAAAAGCATCCGAAATCTCAGTCTTCGTTATATTTTCTCCTACATCTACCACAATGCTGAAGGACACAATCACACTGCCGTTCCTGAGGCTATCAATTACAATACGCATTTTTGTTTCCTCTATTAATTTTAGGATCTTCTGTGGCAGATGTTCTTTTATCTGCAAAGTAAAAAGTTTAAGTTATCTTTTTTCTCCTTTAACAACAAGAATTGTTATAGCAATATGCTACCGTAATTCATTTAGAAGTATCTCTTACAGGAAGGGAATACATGTAACTGCCAGGCAGAATTACATTTAAATTAGGGCTTCAGAGGACCACAATATACTTATGCATACTTAAGTTTATTCATATCTGGGTCCTTGTGTTTATTGACATTAGAAAGAGCTCAAAAGAAAATAGGTTTTGGGTTAGAATTTCTAAGCAAAATACCTCCTCAATGAACTTAGCTTCAAAGTCCTTAAATGTTGCACTGGATTTGTTCAGATATTCAGGTATGAAATCTTCATTGGTAATCCTAGTAATTCCACTGAAGACGTTAGCAGCTGTGGAGATATTAAAGACAGAACAACCAGCAAAAGTATAGTTCCTGTTTAAAAGTTGTTCCTCAGCTAAACACGTCTAAGGACAGGAGCAAACAAGAAGTTTGTCCTCTCTACTTCTCTCCCCCGTCCCATTTGGGGAGGGGGGAGGGTGAGTGAATAACTGTGTGGAACTCAGCTATCTGCTGAGCCAAACCATAACAGAAGTGAATGTAGACAGGTTAACTCCCTGCATCCTAGATGGCCAAAGCGTAACTCATAAATACTCCGTGCACTGACCACTGCATTTCTCACCTTGTATTTGATGTGTCTCTGAGAGAAGACAACAAGGTCTTATATTAGGAAGAAAGGATACCACCGGGCTATGTGCAAGGCAACTTGAACACCTTGCAAGAGGCCTGCCCTTGACCTGCACTGCATTGACTGCTCCTTCCAGCATGTTGTTTCACGTACCAGTCACAGTTACTCTTAGAATCATAGACCACGGTGACCAATGGGAGGACAGAGCAAGACTCCAGGTATTTCAGATAACTTAACCACACTGCTAGATCCTCCTGTCAGCATTTGTAAGCATAGGGCAGCTGCTCACTGAAGAAGAAGCTGGGATTTGCAAAATGAGAAGTAGGAGTTGCAGGACTCCAGGATTTCCTTCATGTAGCCAGCATGTTTACAGGAAGACCTGGGTTTAAACCTGCTGACTGCCACGTACCCGGGAACTCAAAAGAGGGCAAAACTGCATGTGAAGATGTAAGAGCGGGAAGAGCTTGGGAAGTAGAAAGCATGGAGTTGTGAGAGATGGGCATGCTGAACAGTGGTTCTAGTTCAGCAAAGTTTTGAATTTGGCAGGAGGATAAATGATCCAAAGATCCCTGAAAAATTAGAAGGATGGCTTTACATGTCTGCAAGTTTGGCCTCCATTTTCGTATGAATTTCGGTTTACAGTTTATTCACGTCCTGCCCAGAAAAAAAGGCCTTCATTGTCAGGCCGTGTGTATGTCAGTATGCTAATTTAAAAATGGAAAGATTCCTGAGGAAATACCTGTCCGAACTGTCATCGAGGTACTGACATTCTTAGAGCAACTTAAAACATCCACAGATATTTGGTATTCATGATCAGAAAGCAGACTTTCAAATGCAGTCCTGGTTTCGTTCAAGCTTCTCTGCTCCGTCTCTCTTGATCCCTCCCAGAGACGCACGCGATAAGGACCGTCTCTTGTGCCACCTTGAGGTGTCCAACTGAATTCTATTGCTGTACTGGTTACATTCTCCAGCCGTATGAAGAAACTGACAAGAGCTAAAAAGAAAAAAGAAATCTCTGTAAGATATGTTGTTACGGTCGGTGTGCTGACAGGAGAAAAGAACTGAAAAATTCTTACATAAGGAAAAAAAAATTAACTCTGAAGGTGTGAAACACTAGGTTCTACCTTACCATGCACATGACTATCTCCTACAGAAACCAAAACCAGAAAAACAACAACAAATCAAGGTACAATTAAACCCTTCGGATTCAATTAAAATAAGAAGATGATGATTTCTACTGAAGATGAAAACCATAAAAATAAAAAAATCAAACGTTATACGTGAAAGAAAAAAGAACAGTATTCTCCTCTTTCTTTCCAGGCTATGCTTTCCAGTGAAAACAGAAAAGAGACAAATTACAGCATATTTAATGAACTAGAGAGGTAAATATTCTGTAAAAAGTATACATGGGGAAGAACATATCAAAAGATAAAGAACAAAACAAGAACTAAAAAAGCATACAGAAATTTCCATAGATATATCACAAAGTGAAAATTTCAAATAAAGTACAAGCCTATAAAAACAGAAAAGAAATTAAAAAAAAAAGATAATATATGTTCTATGTAACAGTATGGTATTAATTGAATCAATCAAACAATGTAATAGGTACCATTAAAAAAGAGAAAAAAATACAATGTGAAAAAGAAAATGACAACAAAAATTAGATAAAAAAATTTTTCAAGTAGTATGTTAATATCATGACTCAGAAAAAATATATTAAAATAAAAAAAAATTACAGGAAAAAAAAACACCACAAAATCGATATTAAAAAAATACTGAAAAAATGAAAACAAATAACAAAAAGATATACAAATATAATATGCAGAGGAAAAATACTCACAACAAACTACTGGAGAAGACGGATGAAAAGTCCTTGACGGACTAAAACTTGATGGTGAAAAAGACATGAAAACCGTCCTTGGAAGTGAACTGGCAAGGGATGACGGAGGAGACGATGTGGCAGCGGTGGATGTCTGGGATGGGCTGGT
>WBMW01005768.1:0-28901 GCA_013396635.1 Penelope pileata
TCCCTTCCCAAACCTTCCCTGCCAGACCTGTTTATGGTGTTTCAGAGAACCATGAACTCAGTGGTGATGATTCCTTTTGTTCTGCTTGATTATATCATCTTTATGTAAATGTTTTTCTAAAAATCTCAAATGTCAGAAAGGCTATTTAAATTAAAACACTGTCTTTACAATAAGTAAAAAAAGTGGCATATTAGAGGAATAAAATAAGAAAATGAAGCATTGTCATCTCTCACAAATATCTGATTTAGGAGACTGTATGTCACAGTAAACTGTACTTGTAAAATACTGTAGTTCCACTGAAGTCAGGGTACTGCCTATATCAGCTGAAGATTTGGACTGCATTTAACATTTTATTGCATAATACTATGAGACACAATTTTGGTTTTCTTTTCATTGGGTGTTTTTAGAGTTCACCTTGCTCTTTAAACTGCCCCAGGACATGAATTCAGTGAGCAACACCTTGTCTCCCTGTAGCTTCACCATTCATCCTCTGGCCTTGAAATTGCTACCCAGAGCTACATGGAGGAGTACCTGACAAAAAAAGGAGTTTCTTGGAGGCCCTGCAAATGGTCTCCACCTGGCCTGCTTCCCTTACTGCAGCCTCCTCTGCTGGTCAAAGTGTTCTACTCTGAATCAGTTTAGCATGAAGCTGGAAATGAAGCTGGTGACGGGTCTGGAGAACAAATCTTATGAGGAGTGGCTGGGGGAGCTGGGATTGTTTAATCTGGAGAAGAGGAGGCTCAGGGGAGACCTTATTGCTCTTTACAACTCCCTGAAAGGAGGTTGTGGTGAGGTGGGGGTCGGACTCTTCTCCTGGGTATCTGGCGATAGGACTAGAGGAAATGGCCTCAAATTGCGTCAGGAGAGGTTCAGGATGGATATTAGGAAAAAATTATTCTCAGAAAGAGTGGTCAGACAGTGGAATGGGCTGCCCGGGGAGGTGGTAGAGTCACCATCCCTGGAGGTGTTCAAGAAACATGGAGATGTGCCACTGAGGGACGTGGTTTAGTGGTTCCGTGGGCAATGTTGATGGTAGGTGGACAGTTGGACTGGATGATCTCACAGGTCTTTTCCAGCCTTAGTGATTCTATGATTCCAAGCAGTGTTTTCCTGGCATGCTGCTCTGCCTTTATGAAAGCTGTGGCTCAGCAGTCTGTTCCCAGATCCCCTGTCTAAGCTGTGCAGCCATCCGAGGGCTGCAAACTCTCTCCTGATCATGCTATACAAGGCAAGATGGGATACACAGCACGTGAGTTTGCTTGATAGTGAATATTATGATCAAATAAAACTACAAGTCTCATCAGACACTGAAGCGCAGTAGCTATAGTGATTGTGACGTTGAGCTGACCTGACAAAATGTTTAGTGTCAGTTTAAAAATCCAAGTATTCTGCCTTTTCAGAATTTCACTGTTTCTTTAAAAGGCTTTGAAATGAGCATTTAAAATTTTCCTCACATTTCAGAATCATAACAAAGGATGAAATACTGGTAAAAGAGTAAGAGAGCTGAATAACCTTAATATTCTCTTTTCCATAACCTTTTTTTTTCTTTCTCTTTTTTTTTTTTTTTTTTTTTTTTGGTAGGAAGCTCTGTGCAGCTTTAGAGCACCTGGTTCATTAAGTTACTTGGTTCAGGACTATTCAGTGTAAAAGAAACGGCAAATAACATGCTGACTGACAAGCACACAGGCTTGCAAGATCTGACATCCCCCGGGCTCAGTGCTATGGCTTATGTCCCTCGGGCTGGCAGGGGGGACACAGGAGTGAGTGAAGGAGTGAGCCCTGGGGCCATGAGGTCTGACAGCTCCCCAAGAATCTGCAGCAGCCTGGATCTAACAGCCCGTGAAAATTCCTCTGCAGAGATTCCAGTCTGTTCAGTGACAGTGAAATGCTGCAGAACATCCTCGGATCAAAAGAGCAGAGGGTGGCTGTTAGAGCAAAAGGGTGTCACCGTGGTGACAAATCTAAAACAATGTTTACAGCTGGGAAAGGAAGGAAAAAATTACACTTGGCACTGCTGTGTTTTGGTCCCCACAAGAATACTGACGTTAGTTTAACAAGACAATGTAGACTTTCAGTAAAATCTTTGAGTCATAAAATGCCTCATTTAAAGAGAAAAAAATCAATAGCTCCAGCTTCCTGTGTGCTCTCACTTTACTGAGTATCTCTATTTAAATACATATTTTGACTATAGTACTGCTGCAGAGTACCAATACAATGTTCCCTACAGAGGGAATCACAGAAAATAAATTTTAACCTTTCTAGTGTGTAGAAGGTGGCGAGGAGGGAGGGCCAATGATTCTACCATTTTCAAAGGAAATGACATTCTCTGTCTGACTAAGTAGATTAAATTTGCAGAAATAAAAATTGTGCTCTGGATCAGATTCTGACTTTGAAATAAAGCACATGAAGAGATTAAAATCGATTATGCACTGAAAACTTAGTCACTGGTATTAAGTAGAGATGTCAGTATTTCCAACAGGTTTACATCTCTAATGTAAAAATAAATAAAATAAATAAGAGGAAATTGGGAGAGTACATCCGGAAAAAAAAAAAAAAGGACTACAAACCCAATAACAATTACAGGAAGTAAGCTTAGTTTTTACTTCAGTTTGGAAAGCTAATTCAAAGAGCTTCACCCCACAGCTCTCCTTACTAGTATTAGGTGTTTGTAATTTACTAGAGACTCAAGGAGTCCAGGAAATGCAAAAGCATTAATAGCCCCTAAGCATCAAATTTTACAAGCCCAGCCATAACACAATAGATGACAGATTGCAAAAAAAAAAACAAAATAAAAAAAACCAACCAGCCACCAACAAAAACCGAACAAGAATATAAAAATAAAATTGTGCCAACCTAGAAAGAAATTATGACCAGCCTTTCTCTGCTTATTAACAAGGCTACTATTGCCAAAATTCTGGTAAATAAAGATCAAATTTTCTCTAGGAAAGCAGTGAGGTAGGTTTGCACGTGCTTATGAGGAATAACAGCTTTGCAGTCAAGCACAGTCTTTACAGAAGGACTTTAAAATTTAACTGTAATGAAATGGTCTACAAAACTATGGTCTGGACTCATGTATCCTCTTTGTATATGTCTTTTCTACTAAAGATCCTGTTCTCTAGTGAAGGTTACTTATGTCCTCATTGCTTCCTGCCCACACCCTACCCAGCTCTCTGCTAGCAGCCCTGTCGAGGATTTTGCTCACTTGAGAGAGAAGAAAATTGATGGAAGACAAGTAATGTTTGCTTGAGGACTGAAAAAGATGACCTCTGTGGCTGAAGCTTCAGACAAATGTAAGCACTGATAGGAAGGCAATTACTTACAGCTCAAGTGTGGGTGAGGTACTCCGAGGTCTTCAAAGTTGATGTTTCATTGGGCTCTGGACTACAAAAGCCCTCAGTGCTCAGAAGGAGATTCAGAAACATGCAAGGACAAATCCTGGGCAGAGGAAATGCCCAGTAAGCATGCTAACAGTAGTATGCTTAAGTGTGCCAATGTGAAACTCTCCAGATCTTTGGAGGATGTGGCCAAACTGAAACTAAAAGGAAGAAATCACAGAATCATAGAATGGCTTGGATTGGATGGGACCTTAAAGCCCACCCAGTTCCAAACCCACTGCTGCAGGCAGGGCTGCCCCCACCAGCTCAGGCTGCCCAGAGCCCCATCCCACCTGGACTTGAGCGCCTCCAGGGATGGGACATCCACAGCTCTCTGGGCAGCTGTGCCAGGGCCTCACCACCCTCTGAGTAAAGAATTTTCACCTAGCATCTAACCTAAATCTCCCCTTATTTAGTTTAAATCCACTCCTCCTTGTCCTATAGCTATCAGACCATGTAAAAAGTTGGTCTCCCTCCTAAGTTCCATTTAAGTACTGGAAGGCCACAGTGATGTCTCCCCACAGCCTTTTCCAGGCTTAACAAGCCCAGCTCTCTCAGCCTTTCCTTATAGGAGAGGTGCTCCAGCCCTCTGATCATCTATGTGACCCTCCTCTGGAACTGCTCCAACAGGTTCACAGCTTTCTTGTGCTGAGGCCCCCAGACCTGGAAGAAGTACTGCAGATGGGACCTCACAAGGGCAGAATAGAGGGGGACAATCACCTCCCTCTCCCTGCTGCCACCCCTCTTTGGATGCAGCCCAGGACACTGTTGACCTTCTGGGCTGCAGTGCACGCTGCTGGCTCATGTCCAGCTTTTCATCCACCAGAACACCCAAATCCTTCTCGTCAGGGCTGGTCTCAAAGAATTCTTCTCACAG
The DNA here is from genome assembly GCA_013396635.1 of Penelope pileata. Classification (NCBI taxonomy): domain Eukaryota; kingdom Metazoa; phylum Chordata; class Aves; order Galliformes; family Cracidae; genus Penelope; species Penelope pileata. The sequence continues at coordinate 4,252 of WBMW01005768.1, forward strand.
TTTGTACACAACGCTGTGAGTCAGAAAGCAAGGCTAAATCAGTTTAGAGAAGATACCTATCTGAAATGTAAAAGTCTCAAATAATTCTCTTGGCATGAGCCAGTAAAACACGAGCTAAACACCATGCGAAGGGCATGGCCTGTGCATTTCTGAAGCAGACCGCAAAGTCATAATAGAGACTTTGGGCAGGTCTGTTGTGCCATTACTCAGTAGATTGTGCCTCCCCAGTGATTCATGTGGACATTTCAGTCATGCCTCAAGTGTTTCTGCAAAATCTTCTCCAACCTTCACTTACCACCCCATGCTTCTGAGATCCTGGACGATGTAAAGTTACTGGGCATCCTGTGAATGAGGTGCAGTGCAGCCCATGTTTTGGACACCTTCCAGCACGCTGTTTGGTGTCTGGACCCCTTGGAGCTGCTTACCTGGCTGCTCATTATTCCTCAGCCCTTTGAGAACTCTATTTTGGGTTGTTTAATAGCTATTATATTTCTTCCTTCTCTACCCTTTTTCCCTCCTAATTCTTTTTCCTGGATCATGCTTTACCATGAGGGCTTTGTTCTTTACTTCTGCTTTCTCATCCTGTCTCCCTTTCATTTATCAGGCTCCTACTTGTTTTCCTGTCATATATTTCATTTCATTTTCTTAAAAATAGCATCCCAAAGCATTCATGCAGGCTGGAAGTGACAGATTTTCAGTTCAACAGGAGCTTTGATCCCTCAGTCAGCTTCACAGACTGTGAATGAATGGGACTAAACTGTCTCTGCACAGCTCACTCGATTCTGTTTCACCTGAATAAGAGCAACCTTTGTCCAGCTAGAATGCAGGTCTCTTGTTTAATATATGTATTTGTAGTTATCTCAGAAAGGTATTTCTGGAAGAAAAAAATACAGGAATAAGATAATTGGGAGAGAATAGAGAAAATAAAATAAATGCTACTGCTTCATTTTCAGCCTGTCAGTGTGATTCAGCAGTTCTACTCTGCACATCTGTGCATAAGGAAGAGAGAAAATGCAGCCTGACAGAGAACAGGTGAATGCTTATTGGCAAATTTTGCTGTCTCTGTGTGTGATGCACTCACCTCTGCCAGCCATGGCAGAGAAGCTCTGCTGTACTTCTAGGGGAAGTATCTCTGGAGTTTGAGAAACTAAATTTATGTAAATCTGTCTGGATTATGAATGGGACTTTCATTTAACCCGACTGGAATGACCTAAACCAGAGGAACTGAATTTGAAAGCCAAAACTAACTAAAATGATGGTGTAAGAGAATGTTTCGGAATCTTTTGTCTCAAAGCTTGCTGTGAGAACTCTTTTGTCTCAAAGTTTGTCCACTTGCCTGCTGCCGGAAGGCTTGCAGACCAGGGGCAATGAGAGGTAAGCAGCCGCTAAATGGCCATTGAGCAGCCTTTCAGACTGGCGCCTTGAGGGAGGCAACCACCGAAGGAGACGTGCAAGCCCATTCATGCCCGTTCGTGTGATACATGACATACCTGGGTGACCAGGAAGGCCATGCTGGCTGAAAAGGGGAATAAGAAGACCTCCTCCAACGGGGGAAATGCTAGGAGCTGCCTAGGAGCTGCCTAGGAGCTGCCTACCTGCTGCTGTCTGACGGATGCCTGCCTGGACCTGCTTGATACCTCCTGCTGCTTGGGACATGAGGTCCTGCTGCCCTGTTAGCTGATGCCTGCTTGTTGCTCTTGCTTCCTGCCTGGTGACCCAATGCTTGATAATGCCTGATGCCTACTGCATGAAGCCTGCTCCTGTTTCTCCTGACGTCTGCTCCCGCTCCGCCTGGTGCCTGCTGCCTGAGACCTGACAGCCTGATGCCTGCTTGCTGCTGCTCCCGCTGCGCCCTCGCTCCCTCGCTCCCACACGGGGCTGAAGATATTCGTAGTCTGATAGAACGGTGTGGGATCCATGGTGGTGACTGTCCTCGTTTTTTTATATGTAATCCTCGCTCTTATTTCCTACCCTTTTGCTATCACCTGCTTTCCCATCCCCATCTCCCTCACTGACCAGAATTTCTATTAAACTGGTCGGACAACATTTGACCTCGTTTGTGTCTTAATCTCACTCCGCGTATGTTAAAGAATCTCCCCTCACTCCAATAACTGGAGCGGGACAGATGGTGATTTAATCACAAGAAAAGAGTGAACAGTGACAAGAACACAAGATTTTTCTAATGCCACAATTTTTGCTAACGTAAGTGGTTATTATAAAATAATTAAAGGAAAAAAAGCAAATACAAATTGTATTCCTTAATCACTTCAATAACTCACAAAGCAACTTAGCTTGTTTACGAGAACTTGATGAACACTTGTCTTAACATTTCAGCAGTTGAGTAATTTTTATTTTTTTAAAAAATAAGCTCCAGGTTGTCTTTGGACAAACTGGGAAAGAACTACATCTGAAAATACAGTCCTTAATGTGCTAGCTGTGTAATACATGTACTTAGACATTCCTTGTCATGAAAAATTTGATAGTCCTACATATTGACATTTTGTATGGATTATCTTGCCTTTTAAGCCAGTGTGGATAGTTGTACCACCCAGCACAGCCTCTTATATAATAAATTGCCATCTACTTACTCTCTCATTCAGCTTATAACTTGATCAATCTTCCAATGTATAACAAAAACTTATAAGTACAATAAAGATAAATAGTTGCTTGGTCCACATGGTTGTCATGATGTAACCTAGTGATTTATTTTTTTATTAAGATAGTTCATCTTTAATACTTGGCTAATAATTGTTACTGTGCTTTTTTTAATAAGTTGCAGACCTTCCCTTTTGCAGACTTGGCATTTTATCCCCTTGAGTATAATTACATTTGCTGTAATCATATCGACATTTGGTCTTCTAAACAGCTAAACAGATGGACTTTCTTAACTTTCTCAGAATTTACTTTCTTCCAGTCTTCAGGCTAATGTTTGGATTTTTTTTTAATTAAATATATTTTTTCAAAAATTCCCATAGGACAAGTCCTATTCCAGAATGGAATTCACTGATGTCATAAAGACATGTAGTATTACCTTCCTGATACTCTCTGCTTGAGTGGAGGGAGTAGACAGTCAGGAAAACATTAGGGAGGAATTTGTTTGTGAAAGGTGAAGCTATTTCATGTTCATAGACAGCTGTGCAGCAACTCAACCATCCCATCCCCTGTGCAAGAAACAGCAAGGAATTCTCTCAGGCTAAAAACCTCTCCAGATTTACTTTGGAGAGGCAATAGTTCCTCACGGCTTTCTGGAAGGGTTATTGAAATTCCAACTAATTAAAAAATAAAAGTTAATTGAATCTGAAGCGGGCTAAGTCTCCCAGTGACCTATACCAAAAAAGAAATAATGAGATTTTCTGAAATTAGAAGACGAAGCTGAGTCCCTGCCTTGGAACTGCAGACTGGGTAAATATATTCACCTCATCTATAAAGCACTGCATCATCAGGAACATTTGCAGTATTTTCCCTAAGCAGGAAGCAGGAATGAAGGCAAGAAGTTAAAAGAAAAGAAGGACAATAGTCTTGTCTTTTTTTTTTTTTTTNNATCTGTTTTTTTTTTTTTTTTTTTTTTTTAATAACATCTCCCTTTAATGTAATGAGAGGATTTTTTTTTTTTTCTCTTCTCTAAAGATTCAGTACAAACGACAGAAAATTTGCCAGGCAAAGAGTTATTTCTCAAGAGCCAGTAGACAAGGCATGGTTTCTGTGACATTTCTAAGAGTTTTGCCATTGATTTCAATGGCATTAGAATCACTCTTTCAGGAGAGGTCTTTTATAGTTTCTTTCTTTCTTCTTAAAACCAATATTAAACGGATGACAATTTAGAAATGATTTGAGCAATGGAACTTCTATTGCTATTGCTTGGAATGCAGTTGTAGACAGCATGGAAAGTTTCACTGTCAGAAACATTTCACTTACATTTCTTTTCTTAATTCATCTTATTTTTCTCAGTAAATGCTATGTTACCATTTTCTATCAGCCAGCAGGTGTTGCACGGAATTTCCTTGAACGAAAGCAGAAAATACCTTTCTTTACCAAGGGATGTTGTTTCTTTTAGGGGGACTCTGAACATCTGGCCATAAGTTGCGCCAGGGGAAATTTAGATTAGATATAAGGAAAAACTTCTTCTCTGAAAGAGTGGTCAGGCACTGGAATGGCCTGCTTAGGGAGGTGGTGGTGTCATCGTCCCTAGCGCTGTTCAAGAAGCGTCTGGATGAGGTGCTAAGGGATATGATTTATTAGCTTAGTGGGTAGTGATGGTGATAGGAGGACGATTGGACTAGATGATCTTGTAGGTCCTTTCCAACCTAGTGTTTCTATGATTCTGTGATTTTATGATCTTGTGCCTAAATAATATCTCTTCATTTAAAATGTAACCACCTACCATTAATTTTACAAAGCACTGCCTTAGTTTTACTGAATTATTTTTTTTTTAATTGAATTTTCTTTGAGGACACAACTAAATGAATTATCTAAATGATTTCTATACTAAGATTTCTAAAATAAAGTTTTATACAGTTAAGATTTCTATACTAAGATTATCAAAGGATCACCTCCCCTGTGAGGAGAGGCTGAGAGAGCTGGGACTGTTCAACCTGGTGAAGAGAGAGCTCAGAGAGGATCTCATCAACGTTTCAATCCCTGAAGGGAGAGTGCAAAGAAGATGGAGCCAGGCTTTTTCCAGTGCTGTCCAGTAGTAGGTCAAGAGATGGACACAAACTGGAACACAGTAGGCTCCGTATGAACATCAGGAAGCACTTCTTTACTATGTAGGTGCCTGAGCAATGGCACAGGTTCCCCAGAGAGGTTGTTGAGTCTCCCTCCTTTGAAATCTTCAAAGGCCACTTAGACACGGTCCTGGGAAACCTGCTCTAGGTGTCCCTGCTTGAGCAGGGGTTGAATGAGATAACTTCCAGAGGTCCCTTCCAATCTTAACCATTCTGTGATTCTGTGACTGTATGCAGTAAAACTATTCCTGAAAACCTGCTACTAATGAGAAAAATTCGTCTTTATAAGGACATGACAAATGTCCTTCAAAATTCTCATATATGCTCCAACTACTTCATTTTTAAGTGTGTAAGTATGCAGGAAAATCTCATCTGTCTAAAACAGAGGATTTATCTAGGAACTGACCTTCAGACACTTTTACAAAAGACATGTGAGTGGAATTTGAATTCAGTGGAGATCTGGGATCTCACATCTTTAAAACTGGTACAAAAGGCATTTGCAGGAGTCTCTGGTAGTAACATTATATACTGAACATACTGTGTATACAGTTGAGCCTTCAAGACAGTGTGAAACACCAGTATGCATGCATTGGTGATGAATCAGCTTGCAATAAAAGGAAGGTTTCCAAAATGGCTGGACAAAATTATTTAAGGTATCCATAATCTGAAGAATTTCATATACGTCACAACTTCTCAGACAAGGTAATCAAACTTGACCCAGGCAAATTGGAACATAAAACATAAAAAAAAAAATCTGTTATTTAAGTAAAGAAGCTGTTTTTTTTTTTTTGTCTTGGACACAATACGAATCCAGAGATAGTGATGACATCAGGCAAAGATGAAACTTTGCCTTCATCCCATGTAGAAGTGCTTGTACAGCCCTGTGCAAACGGAGAAATTTGTGTGTTATTAAAAAAAAGTCAAAAAAAAAAAAAAGAAAACAAAAAAAAGACTCCCTAACCGCACACACCCCCCCCCCCCAAAAAAAAAAAAAAAAAAAATGTTTGGAGAGTTCAGTTTGTGCACTTAATCAACCAGAAGGAGTAGCCCAGGAGAATTTGAGGTTTTGGTTAAGCTAGGGCTGAGTGATTGATACTTGCATATTGTGAAAGGTTTTTTAGTGTTTTGTCTTCTATACTTTAATTATGCTACTTTGTATCTCTTCAGTGGAAAGGAGGAAGAATTATTCTGCCAATTACTCACGATTATTGGAGTTCTCTGTCTGTCTCTTTCTCTCACTAATTTAGGTTAAGTTCTCTGAGTAAGAGATAATACCACAGGCTTACTCTGGAGATGGAAGGGATAAGACATTTAAAGCTTATCTTTACTCTCCAGGTATTACAGTAATCCACTCTAATGCATCCTTGAGGGCTATGATTGTGCCATTCATTTGGTAACTTAAGATAAGTGATATTATGTCACCTAATGAAAGTATTTTTATCTAACTTTCTTTCTCTTCCCAAAGGTCAGAGAACTCAAGACTAGATATTTTCATTGACACATGTTTCTATTATTTTTGGAGACCAATTAATATTTCTATGGTGCTGCAGTGCAACTTTATAATGACTGACTAAAATCCCCAAACAGTTTTCAACATGTAGTGGTTGAATAACAGAGCACAGTCAGAAGGGAAACACAAGAGCAAGCAAAAAACTTGGGTAAGGACCAACCAGAGTTCTTGTAATCTCCCTGTGAAGATACTTTCACTTGGAAAGATGCAGACTAATGGAGGAATGTGGTAGCTATGGAAACAAAACAAAACAAAAGAAGAGGGAGAAAAAAATATAGAGCATTCAAATGATGAAAAAATTGAAGCAGGATCAGGAGCCAAGGAGATGAGACAGGAATTTGAATTTTCATCCTTGAGACTTTTAAAGTATCCTGAACTGTCTTTAAAGAAGGTATTTGAAAGACAAAAAGGGATGAGTCTCAGTCCTGAATATATAAGTGAATTTATAAGCATCCACAAGAAACAATATCAGATGAGAAATGAATTGCTGATAGCAAATGTTAAAATATTGGTGGAGGAAAGGGACAGCATTACCTGCACATTACTATATATTATGACTTGGAGAGAAGAAGGAACATCGGTGAGACTTTGTCAAGTATTACAGTAGTGACGGCAGATCTTGATAAAACAGAAGTGCTAGGATTCACGATGGGGTTGTCTTTCAGCTGGACATTGTCACAAAAAATTGCAGAATGTTCTTTCTTTGCTCAAGTTTCACACACTGAGAATGTTAGGAAAGACGTCTGGATGTGGACTATAGTTTCTAAAGCAAGGAAAAATTACAAAGTCTTCTGCATCAATAATAATGCAGCAGCATTAAAGATCTTAGAGAGCAGATGCAAGTCTGGGATGCAGATGCAAGTCACTGCAGGCAGCATTACAGAAAATCACTCTTCAGTTGCATGATTCAAAAGGTGGTATTATGGTTTAACCCAGCAGGCAGCTCAGCACCACACAGATGTTTGCTCCTCCTCCACAGTGGGGCAGGGGAGAAAACTGGAAAAGGTAAACATACAAGAACTTGTGGCTTGAGATAAAGACAGGTCAATCCATCATGTCTGGAGGAATAAGTTAGTGCTGAAGTAATGGTAATAAAACATGTGTTTAATGTCATTATATACTCTTCAAAAAGAAGAGAAAATCAATACTAAATAATTCCCAGAGGAAGGAATGTAATGCTGCTGGGATCTGAAGCCATGAACACCCAAGTGCAGTTAGGTGGTTTGGGCCCAGCCAGTTGTTTTTCTCCGTGAGTGCCACTACATATGTGAATGAAGAACACAAGCTGGCATCTTTCTGACAGCCTTTCCATTGAATGAATGTGCTATAGGAAAGCACTGTGTCTGTACTACTGAATAAGAGCCTGTGGTTCAGAGTGCTGTCAAATGTCAGGGAAAAAACACAGTATTTCATCAAGGCACTTAAGTAGTCCGGCAGCCAGGTCAGCAAAATAAACATTTAGAACCAGTTCTAGTAATTCTCTCCCTTTGTACCAGGTTAGAGATGAGAAACGACTTTCCATGAAACATGGGGAGAGCTTAATATTCGTAATTTAAGAGCCTTGTGGAATTGACATCCCACTCAAAAGACCATTACTTGGAATCAACTGATTTCGAAGAAAAGGAAAGCTGGGGTTCCCTGTATGTGAACCTGTGCATGGTTCAGTTTATTGCAGAGTCCAGGAGATTGATGTTAGCAGTGAGAAATGTGCTTGTTTCATGCAGTGGGCTGCTGTCCCCTCATCATACTTCTCTGTTGCTTCTAAAGGATGGGCATGTCTCTCAAGATGAAGGTTAGAAATTGGCCTTGTCGAAGGAAAGGTTATAGCAACCAAAACTCTCAGTCTTAGAAGGGAAAGATGCACTGGAGGTGGGAAGGAGGCAGACTGTTTACAATGAATCATATTTGCTTTGCTCACATGCAAGAGCTGACGAGAGAGTACCCCAGCATGGCAGATGTTGACAAGCAGGAAGATCATCCAAATTGCAAGGAGCTTTCATCCTGTTGTTACAGGGTGAAGACCATCCAAAAGAAACAGCATGAGTGCAGAGAGAAATCGCCCTGCGATGCCTCGAGATGTCGGGTAGCCAGAGCAAACACCTAGTCCCGAGGGCCACGGGGAGAAGGTGGGGGACTGGGGCAAGTATGAAGCCAGTGAATGTCACAGAACACGGCTGGAATGTTCTAGGTAGAAGTTGCTATCTACCTGCTGTACTCCTCCACTTAGCATCGTAAATTTCTAGTCAGTGGGTGGTTTGGATATGTCCTTTCAGCCTTCTCACCTCTAATTTCTCCTGTGACAACTTGGCTGAAAAGACATGCTGTGACATCAGTGATGAAAAGATGTCTTATTCTCCTGGAGACTATGAAATGCTGAGGAAATTTTGTAGTGGCTAAAGACTGATCTCATTCAAAGAGAGGCAAGCTCTAACAGAAAAACAAAATCCTTCATGGAAATAGGACATTATGATAAATAAGAAGTCCTTTTGCTAGGTTGAAATTACCCTTCTTCAGACCTGGAGTTTCCCAGTGAACATCAGGATGCTCAGAACTGTTAGTGTCCACAAGGGCAAATTGGTCAGTAATGGGAGCCAGGGGTGGGAAGCAAGTATTTTTTGCGCCATTTAGTTTTCATGGTCGTATGAACACTACACAATAATTACCCCAATCTCCTTTAAGCGAATCTATTATTAATCATTAAACTGTACTCTTTTATATTTACATTTAGTTGCAAAACCTTTAATCTTCCTGAATTTTTCTCATTTCCTCTTTAAAACCCTTAGGGTTGTGCCAAATGCTTGTAGATTCTCTATAAAACACATAATTTATCAAAGCAATTAAGGCATACATTTTACTGTAAGAAATGTAGAGGAATTAAATTCATAATTAGGAGATAATCTCTGAGAGAGCACTATATAGTGCCGAAAGCAGAAGTTTTATACATTATTTTTGGGATATTGAGCTGAAGACAAAATCAAATGATAAGATCTTAGTGACTAACATGTGGGTTACATTGAAGTTTTGCACAGTCCTCAGTGAATTTTAAGAGAAAGAATGTAAGACATTAATCTCAGCTACTAAAACAAATTTCACGAAAGTTTAATGTGCAGGGATAAAATGGCTTGCATCCGTTTTCCTACTGCTTTAAACTGCAGTATCTATCTCAGATCTATTTCTAAATGTAGAAAAAAGCCCACATAATGAATCTAATTAAAATTAATGCAAGAATTCTTGATTTTTATTGAAAGGCAAAGAAATTTGAGGTTAAAATTTCCAGCTTAGGTTATGAAGTAAGGAGCTGATACAGTAGTAAATTTCACACTGAAAACATTGTGTGGAAGTTTTCTATCCCAAAGATTTTATGTGTCTTCAAAAAATGTAGAAGGAAACACAAATTTACCATTACAACACATACCAAAGTTTGCTTTACAAATTCCTTATTCAGTAATGTGGATAAAGGAGCCATGCCGCACTCCTCTCCAAACACTGATTCTTTAACAGATTGGGGTCTCCTGCTTACTCAGGGTTGAAGAGCATGCCACAAAACCATACCTTCTTGACATGAACAGTGTGATAATTTCCTTCACAAACTGGTCTTGGCTCAGATAATAAATTTTTTTTGCTCTTATGGAAATGGAAACTGATATTGTCATCCCAAACTGTTATAACTAGAGTCAAAAGACATGCTGAAATATATTTGTTAAACAAATTTCTCAGGTCTTTCTTTAAGTCATTGAAAAATTAACATTCTCTGCTCTCACTTTTTTTTATAGAGCTTTTCTGGTGAATTTAGACTATGTCACCTAGCATGCTTAAACACTTACTATTCAGCAGTTGTTGCCCTTAGTTAATAGATGAAGGGAACTAATAGGATACAGATATTTCTCACTGATTATGGTGCTGCTCAATATGATTGCCATAAAGAAGAAAGAGATTAGATGTGCTGGTAATTATCCAATACAGAAAAATTGGTTATTAAAAAGTACATTATCGATGGGACAACATCTGAGAAGTTAATCGAAAACCATCTGTTTCCTCCATGTTTGTATAGCGTTTAACACAGTTGAATTTCAGACTATCAGGTGGTCTTTCATGATAAAAATTCAGCGTTAATGCTTTTTCTAATTTCAAAATTCTACATATTAGAAACCCACAGCTAATCATGATATGTCAAAGTAAATGTACCAGGGCAAACATTTGGTACACTTCGTTTCATCACAGTATGACTTTTTCTAGGTGAGTGCTAAATACTAGACAACAGGAGTTTTGTATTGAAGTTGCTGGCATATCCTTCACTGCAGAGCCACGAGCTGTTCGTCATATAACGAAACTCAACAGCAAGCAGCACAAAACTCTCTGAATTAAGTACAATCCTTATTTATTTATTTATTTGGAACTAAACCAAATATTGTGTTATTCATTGCAAATCTTATATTTGCACATGCAACTCCCCCCCTTCACTATAAACAGGCCTTTAAAAAAACATTTACCCTCCATACAAACAAAAAATTAATCATTTTGGGGAGGTTTTGTTGATATATTTAGATTAATTCACACTTAATCTTAAGTAAATAGAACAAATAAAGGCAAAATAATGGAAGATGTTTGATTGCGAAAAATACGTTGTGCTGGCAGAGAGAAGGAATTACTATCTTAGCTTTAAATATCCGTTTTCTTTTTCAAAAATTTCAGAATATATTTTAAGTTTGGAATTCAAAGCTGCTGGTGTTAAACTGTTTAGGAAGGTTATATATCACTACTTCAACAACCTTATTCCTGTTTGCTAATGACATTCTCCATAATGATGAGGATATAATAGTGAAGTTTTTCAATGGCACCCTAATCTCTGCAAAATCCCTTGGTTGTTTGAGAGCTGATGTGCCTGTTGCAAGAGCACAGTGTCTTCCCAGAGGGTCTCTGGCCACCACAGTGGAGAGATGTGGAGCATTTGTGCGCAGAAAGAAGCACACCTTTCTCAGAAGCAGGAGCTCACAGCTCTTGCTGGATGGGATTAGAATTGGCATTGTTTTGAGTTCAGCTCCTGAATGTCCGTATTCTGAGTATAAAGATGCCAGCATGACTAGCAAAAGGGCAAATCTAGACTATTTTCTGACTGAAAAATTGTTTATTTCCCCATAATAATGCTGGTGGGACCTCTGCTCTTCTACTGTGTGCTAGGTTGCTTTCAGATGTACTCCTGTAAAGCATAGGATTCAGGTGATACTCAAAATCTGCCTTTAGCTGAAACACCTCTGCATCATGTCCTGTTAGGCAAGCAACTGTAAACAAAAATGTGCCAACATCAACAAAATCTAAACCAGAGAATCAAAACTGCATACTCAGCAGAAACTCCTACTTTATGGGTGGCGATTTTCATTCTGTTGTATTTGTCTTGCTATAAGGAGGTGTTTTTCTGCATGGATATAATTCTTTGCAGTGGATGGCTGTCAGGGCAATGGAATAGAAAGACAAATTTCTGAGCTGATCACGTTACAGCTGCATTTTTGCATGCCACTTGTCTCGTAAGAGCTATATGAGGACAACCATTTTTCAGTCATTATCCTGGTTAGATCTTGAGAAACCTTCATTTCTAAATAGCGTTTTGCAACCAGGTCTCTAATAGTGGCTTATTACATTTTAAACACACCAATTTATACTCTGAGGCCCCATGCAAAATTAAGCCTCCTCATCAGCACTGCCCTCATATCTCCAGTGTCAATATAGTGGCAGGTGTTGTGAAAATGTTTGGAAAGTTCTGCAAGAAGCCTCCCTGAAATTGGTACAGAGTCATAGTTTTGCTGCTTAACTGCCATTTATTTAATCGTATGTTTAGTCAGACTCCTTGGAAGCAGATGAATGTTTCTTGAAGGACAATTTCCAGGAGAACAGCAAGGCAAATACTCCTGGGACTGTCACTTATTTCCTTACTAGACACATTCATAATGTACCTACTGAGCTCCCATTCAGAACGCACTAACTGCACAGTGATGTAGCACTCATATCCTTAAAGAAAATGGCTCGTGAAGGTGTGAGTGGCAGCAAACAATATGTCCTTGCCTGTGTATGTGCTGATGAAAATACAGAAGACCTTTCTGCCTCGGCATGGGCGACTTCTGGTTACGCCGGGAAATCACAGAATCACAGAATCACAGAATTGCAGGGGTTGGAAGGGACCTCAAGAGATCATCGAGTCCAACCCCCCTGCCAGAGCAGGTTCCCTACTGCAGGTTGCACAGGTAGGCATCCAGGCGGGTCTTGAATATCTCCAGGGAAGGAGACTCCACAACCTCCCTGGGCAGCCTGTTCCAGTGCTCTGTCACCCGCACCGTGAAGAAGTTCTTCCGCATGTTGGTGCGGAACTTCCTGTGTTCCAGCTTAAGACCATTGCCCCTTGTCCTGTCCCCACTGACCACCGAAAAGAGGTTCCCCACCTCCATTTGCCTCCCAAAAAAATTTAAGGCTGTCAGTAGCTTCAGAAAATTATTCACTGGTTCCTTCACTGGTAAAATTTACCACAAACAATGGAAAAGGAAACAGTTAAGGAGTAGCAGACAGGCCTCTCACTGTCCCTTATCTGACTAAACAAATCACATCACTGCTTCAGCAGACACATCCATAAACATTCGATACCAGGCAGATCATGTTAGAGGAGCTCCTCAGCCCAGCACCTGGGAAGAGCTAAATCCATTCAGCCAAGCCTTGATAGACCAGGCTGCCAGCACAGTCCAACGTGTTGCACCCAGGATTTGCTTTGGGCAGAGATTTTTGGATGCTGTGGGAGCAGAGAACCCTTCCCCTGCAGTAGCATCTCCCAGCACCAGCGTTGTATAAGAACAACAGAATTTCCATCTGCACCTCCCTGTGGCCAGGGGAGTCAAAATCCAATCCCTCTACACCTCCCTACCATATGGTAAAGCCACAGGGATAGAAGGGGTCTCACGTTGCATTGAACAAAATGAGCTCTACCAGTGTTTAATTCCTGCTATTCTTTTTAAACACCTCTGTAATGATGGGGGGTTTTCTCTCTACTTAGGCATTTCAGGATCCCAATCTCCCTAACTTTAGGAAAATTTTTCTCACATTTCATTTGAATTTCCTTGCTGTAGTCTAGGCCTGTTATTTCTGTCTAGTCACTGGATGGACAGTAGATTATTATGTTTTTTCTGCATAACGCCTTTTAAAATTACCTGTAGACCTACACTTTTTGTAAGCATCAATATTTATTTTGTTTTAGCTCTAATGGCATTTAAAGCTGTTCTATGAAACAGAAACACAAAACAGAAAAACCTAGTAGGGAATAATTCCTACTACTTCTAAAGTGGCAAAGCATGAATGGAGCATCACACTTTGTGCAGATAAAATGATATCTCATACCCATAAATGAAGTAAGCTGTAAGTGAAATGATCAATTTTTATTTAGAGAGCAATAATTCCCCAAGTACTGTTTATAGGGAAATTCGTTTGCATTTCATAGGTCAATGAGTTCCAGAAATTTCACAGGTAAAAATAAAATAATTGAAATGAAAAAGATACTTGTAACCCTGGTTATATCTTCAGTGTATAGATAAAGACCTTGATGACAGTTTTACAGGGCTGTATTTCTTGGAGAAGCCTTTCTTTCTTTCTTTCTTTCTTTCTTTCTTTCTTTCTTTCTTTCTTTCTTTCTTTCTTTCTTTCTTTCTTTCTTTCTTTCTTTCTTTCTTTCTTTCTTTCTTTCTTTCTTTCTTTCTTTCTTTNCTTTCCTCTCTTTCCTCTCTTTCCTCTCTTTCCTCTCTTTCCTCTCTTTCCTCTCTTTCCTCTCTTTCCTCTCTTTCCTCTCTTTCCTCTCTTTCCTCTCTTTCCTCTCTTTCCTCTCTTTCCTCTCTTTCCTCTCTTTCTTCTTTCTTCTCTTTCTTCTCTTTCTTCTCTTTCTTTCTTCTCTTTCTCTCTTTCTTTCTCTCTTTCTCTCTTTCTCTCTTTCTCTCTCTCTTTCTCTCTTTCTCTCTCTCTTTCTCTCTCTCTCTTTTTTTAAATAGTAGCTTTAACCATGACATGGTGGACTGAATGGAGGTTGTCTTGCAGTTTTGTCACAGGTCTCGATCCATAAGGTATGTTCTCCAATTCTTGGTGGCAGCTTGCCCAGAGCAAGCTTATTCTCTATGTTTCAGTTTCTCAGATGTGAAACAGAGGTGAAATATTTCCTTCTTATATTCTTTAGCCACTTGGTTTTGTGAGCTCTGAAGTATAGCAATTTTTTTTACTGTCTTTTACTGTATGGATAAGCACCATGCTGTACAATGCAGGCTGGAATTTGAATGAGTTTCTTGAGCTAAGAAAGTTCTTGTGAAGTGAGGAAATTCACTGACAACTGCAGTTTTCTATCTTCAAAATTGAAATAAAAAGCATGACTATAATACAAGGTATTAATATAGTTTTACTGCCTTATACAGCAATGCAGTTTGATACACCTTAGGATTTTTATTACTGCAGTTCAACTTGATTTCCATAGGCAGATGATTTCCTCACATGCAGCTTGATCAGGGTGAAATATTTATTTACAGTGCTGCTTCCTGAGTCTTTTTCTTCCTGTTTTGGATCCCACTGACAGATAAGGTCAAGTTCAATGTTTATGGGGACATCAATCAAAAGAAAAAATCTGCTACTTATTTCAAGTGCAGGGGTCATAAAAGAGAAATAAACTGAGCTCTCTTTATTCTTTCATTTGTTCTTTCTATGTAATTTTATCTGAGGAGAAGGTTCCCTGAACTTTTCTTTGGTACTAGTGTGTGATTTTTAGGACTAATGTTTGCCAATGGCTCATCAGAATATGAGTCTCAGGAAATGGAATATAGATTCCTAATTTTTCCTTCATTTCCTTTATCAGGGTTCAAGATTGTTCAGACTAATTCTGCCCAATTGAAATTACAGATTGGATTAAGTTCAAACAATGAGATATTAAAAGGTGTGAGATAAAAATGATCAAAGGAACAGGATATTATTTACAAGCTTATAATTTCTTTCGTGAAAACACATGACAACATTGATCTTTAATTTAGCCAGCCTTATATGTACTGTATGGATGGAGAAAAAGCCTGCAGTTCAAGTCTGATATATGGCAGAAAAGTGGAGCTAATTCAAAACCCATTTAAACATTTAAATATACTGTAGTTTAAAAACAGTGTAATGAAAGGGGCATTATGAAAAGTGATTCAATATTACCAATGCATGCTTGCACAGGAGAAAGAAAAAAAAAACAACTAGTTTTAGAATTTACTTTTAATAAGCCTATAATTGGGATACAGATTTCAGAATACAAAATCAGTGAGAACATATGGTTGTTTCCCTACAGATTGGACACCACTGGGAGTAATCACCAAGCAGTGATATCTATTAGCACTGGGAGGTTTTAGATTTTGTATCTGGCATGCTGAAATCATCCTATTCTATAATAAACAATGTGTTCAAAAATAAGAGGAAGGACTGTCATATAAGTGAACAGCATCACCACTTATCAAAATGAAGAGACATGTAGAACTTGTATGCCATGAAAGCCTTTTTTGAAGACAAACCTGGGGGATGGGAGTCTTTTAATTTTTATGGCATCATTATTCTCAGTAAAAAAGGGAGTTTACCATTATGAACAGTCTGACTTTGCTGGGCTCATCTGCTAGTGCAGCTAGTATCCTGGAATTAATTATTTCACTTGTTCTCAGTGATCTCTTTTGAAAGCATTACAATTAGTGCAGAAATTTCATTCAATGAAACTTTCTAGTCAGGAGACTAGTTGTTGGCAGTAATGTGCTTATTGTCTCTTCATATAAACATTCAAATTTCATAACTAAGGGACTTATTTTTTCAGCATCCCAAATGAGCATATTGTGTATAACAATTTTTCGTATGTTCTTGAATCAGCAGACTGCCTGTTAATTGCCAGAAGTATTCCCTAACTGGCCGTTAGGAAAAAGAACTTTGGCAATAATTTCATTTTTCTCCTCTCCCATTCTCTGTATCACCAACTCTCAGCTGAGAGTTGGAGGGCCAGAATATTTTTGTTTCATGGCACCATCTGATGGACAGACATCAAACAATTAGGTAGCTTGAAAATATACTCAAAAATATTCCCCAATGAGTCTGTAAAAAAACGTAGTGCCTTGTTAGACAATGATTCTATCTGCCATGTTACTGCACCCTTGAAAATTTCCAAAAAATCATTACCCGTATTTCAAGGCATTCCCTTAGCTACCTGTTTATCCTAATAAATAACAAAATCTCTCATTACCTCCCTACTAACTGAGGATACTGTGTATGAATACAAATACGCTACCTACTAGAGGCAGCTGCTTAGGGGTAAAATTCAAGTAACCCACTACTGTATGCAAGGATTTCATTCCTCCTCCTTCCTTCAATGCAGTTATCTGGAGAACTTATCCCAGCTACAGCTTCTTAAGCGCTGTCCCACTTACACGGCTGTGATTGTTAGTGGCCCTGTACCTTTTCATCTTTTTCCTTTTCAGATGTAGAGGAATTGTTCCAGAAGAATGAATTTTGGCTGAGATAGACTGACGTAAGTTCATGCCTCCAATACACACAGGGTTTCTATAGTTAGGACCTGTTTGGAAAAAAACATCCGTCTTGCTACAGGCGATACTGTGTCGTTTCAGTATGGAAAAAGTGCGAGCATCAGGAGAGAAGAGCAACATTGAGAATGCTAATGTCAACCACCTGGTATCATTTTATCCTTTCCCTCATCTCATCTTGCAAACAAGGGATTCAGAGGATTCAAATCAGAAAAAGTTTTGCAGCTGCAGTCTCTCTGAATGTCTACCAATACGTACCTAGCAAAATCATTGCCACAACCCCAGCTAAAATAAAAAGGGGCAAATCTGTGAATTTTTTTTTTCCGCAAGGCACACATGGTTCAGTTTTCCCCTTTGTCTATTAGGCTGAAGGGTCCCCAACCTACTGTAGGGAGCCTGCTTTAGCAGGAGGGTTAGGCTCAATGATCTCCAGAGTTCCCTTCCAATCCATGCGATTCTGTGATATTTATAGTTTTATAGTTTTAGTTGGTGATTTATAGTTTTAGTTGGAGAACAGTGGCATTTGATGCATTCAGGCAATTTTATGCTCAGCAGTCGTATGCTGAAATATAGAGTATGTAATAATGTATAATGTATAAAAGTAGACTCTGCAGCTCTGAGTCTCACAACAGCTATACACAGCCTATTTATAATTACATGCTTAATTGACAGTCACACAGGTCACACAATTTGGCCCTTATGTTTGTACTGGCTGGCTATAGAGAACTTGCAGTCTCAGGCAGATAGTCAAACTCTCATGATTAGCAGAGCTGAAGCCCTGATTTTGCCAAGTGAGACAGCATATATCTACGTAGTAAATACTCCAAGAGGTACCTCTAACCCACAACAAACAGAAATGTGGTGAATTTGTGCATTCAGAGAAACATACCTGCACTCTCCAGAGTGGATAAAGCTTTATCTTTGCAAATTGCCTTGCTAACAATGGATGTCTTGATGACTGAAAGGCAGGAAAACACAAGTACTTGCTCTCCTGCAGGTGCAGGTTTAAGCCATAGTACTTGTTACATAAGCTCTTTCATATGTCTAAGCAACATTCAAATTGAATGTTGCAAGAAATCTGCCTTGCCACCATGGAATATAGTTGCCATTCATATCTGTATCTCCCTTTATTACTTCGCAGCAGCAGTTGGATGCAAATAGACTTTACCCATATACTATTCTAGCTACTTGGTGAGAATTGCTGTCTTTCAGTAGTTTTAACTATTACTGCTAAAACTTTTAATGAAAGATTGCTTAACATTTGCTTTAAAAAGATCCAATTTTGAGTTGCTATTTCAGACAGAACATTACTGTATTGAGCCACTGCTGTAGCCTTAACCTTCTCTTACTGATTCAACTCAGGCATTTCTGTGCACAAGATTAGAATCAAGTAGGTTGTTTTGCTGATGTAAGAAGCAATATTCAGCCTGCTTAAGTGCTATTTTTTTTGTGTGTTTTCTTGCTTTCAAACATGCCTTTAAAGTCCAGTTGGGGTTTGAATATCTCTGCAGCTGTAGACTTCCAATATTTGATCACTTTCATGCTAAAAAACTGTTTCTCTTATATTTAGATGGAATTTTTATTTTATTTTTTTTTTATTTTTACGATGGGCTTGTGCCCGTTGCCTCGTGTCCTCTCACAGTCTAAAAATAAGAAAAGTCAGGTTCTATAAGCTATATGCCCCCCATTAGGTACACAAAAAGGTGGATAATGCCCTTCAAGCCTTCTCTTCTCCAGGCTAAACGGTCCCAGTTGTCTGCCTCTCTACTGTAGTCCTGTGCTGGACCAGGATGCCCAAGTTTTTGTTGTTCTGAGGATCAGAGGGGAAGGATTATCTCCCTTGATCTGCTGGCAATGCCTCCTAATGTATTGTCGAAGGCCTTCTTTGCCTTAAGAGTGCATTGCAGGCTTATGGTCAGCCTGCTGCTCATCTGATCCCCCCATCTCCTTTTCTGCAGACCTTCTCAGCCAGTTTTCTCACCATGCATACTTGTGCCTGGGGCTATTCCACTTCAGGTGCAGGGATTTGTATTTCTACCTGAACTTCATGAGGCTCTTGTCAGAGCATTTCAACAGCCTGTCCAAGTCCCTCTAATTGCTTCCAGGCACTCCTCCTGGCATTGCGTCATCAACAAACCTGTCGAGGGTGCACACTGGTCCACCTTCTAGGTCATTGTGAAAAGGTTAAACAGAATTTTAATCTGTTATTGACCACTGGGGCACTCTGGTAGTGGTTGACCTTCAACTAGGTTTTTGTGCCACAAATTGCAACTCTTCGAACTAAGCAGTATAGTCAGTTTTCAGTCCACCTAAATGTCCTCCTATCTAGTCTGTACTTTATCAGTCTGTCAGTAAGGATGCTACGGGAGACACCATTAGAAGTTTCCCAGAAGTCTCCCTTACCAAAGTTGAAACAGACAACACCAACTCCTCTTCTGTCATCCAATGAGCCAACCATTTCATTGCAGAAATCGGGTTGGTTAAGAACGATTTTCCTTTCCTAAATCTGTGCTGACTACACTTGATCACCTTCTCGTTTTTCACGAGTTTGGAATTGACTTGTAGGATTAGTTGTTTGACTATCTTTCCTGTTATTGAAGTCAGGCTTACTGGCCTGTAGTTCCCCAGATTGTCGTTCCCCTTCTTGCCCTTCTTGAAGAAAGAAGTGATGTTTGCTCTTTTCCAGTCCTCAGGAACCTCTCAAGTCACCATCACCTTTCAAAGATAATTGGAAGTGGACATGCAATGACACCAGCCAGCTTTCTCAGCACGTGGGTGCAATCCATTGGACTTCATGGACTTGCGTATGCCCTCTTTTCTTCAGCACTCCCTAACCTGGTCCTCTGCCACTGAGGGCAAGTATTTCTTGCTCCAGACTCTGCTCTCAGGGTCCTAGAATTTCTGGGAGCTTGTCTTACCCGCTAAGACCATGGGAAAGAAGGCACTGTGTACCTCAGCCTTTTCTGTGTCTTTTGTCACCAGGTTCACTGTCCCGTAAAGCAGCTGATCTAAATTTTTGCAAGCTTTGCTTTTGCTGCTATATAAGATTTTCTTGTCTTTCATGTCTCTTGCCAGATTGAATGCCATGTGGGCTTTGGCTTTCCTAAATCTATCCCTGTAAACTCAGATAGTGTCTGTATTCCTCCTTGATCACATACCTCTTCTTCTGCATCTTGAACTCTTCTTTTTTGTGTTCAATTTAGTCAGGAACAACTTAATCGTTAGTGCAGGTTTTCTACCACCTTTGCTTGATTTCCTACTCATTGGGATGGACCTTTTTTGAGCTTGGTGGACATGACCCTTTAACATCAACAAGCTCTCAGAAACCCCTCTTCTCTCCATGTCCATATCCCATTTAATGCTTAAAAGCATGAAAAGGCTTATGTCAACTCTCCTGAAGTCAAGGTCCTGCTTTCTGCCCTGCTTCCCACTCTCAGGCTTCTGAAGTTCACTACCTCATGGTCACCCAGCATTCAATGCCCAGCCAGTCATTTCACGTTATGAGCAGGAGGTTCAGTAGAGTACATTTCCTCATTGTCTTCTCTAGACGTTGCTGTCAATGCACTCCAGAAATGTTTTGCATTGTTTGTGTCCTGCTGTGTTGTTTCATCTGAGTAATAGGCGGATATAGTTCCCGATACGGACCAAGGCCTTTGAGCTTGTGAGGCTTCCTCCAGTTGTCCGAAAAACACTTCTTCTACTTCTTATTCCTGCTTAGGAGGTATGTAGCAGGTAATCACAACACTATCCATTTTGGTCTGCTCTCTCAGCTTTACCCTTATCTGCATAAACTGTAAGATAATACATCTCTGAAAGGTTCTGCTTGCATTTTCTGAGCAGGCCAATGTTACAAGCTGCACTGAAAGTCACAAATATGTTTCTCTTACTTTGATTTGACTTTCTGGTTTTGCAATTTTAGAGTCTAATTATTGGGGTTGAGGGTACAGATGTGTAATTTCTGCCAAACCAGAAGAGCAACCTGAACAAAGAGATACTTATGAATCTAGACATCTGTTCAAACAGAAATTGAATAGTGTCTCTTTTGCAAAAAATTTTATTAATATTTAGTTACACTGCAAGCCTTTGCTTTCCCTCAATTTTTCTAGTAAATACAGAGTCAAACAGCACTGATCAGTAGTTCAGATTGGTGCCCATAAAAGGTGTGACCTTGCATTTATTACTAAAATTTGTTCTGCTGCCCTGGGATAGAGTCTGCAAAGTCTTCTCAAATATTGACAAACTTGTTTCATGTTGCTATTTCTGACATCTCAGTCTTGCCCTTGCTTTCAGGGTTTAATTTTTATTTGTATAACCATCCTGTAAAAAATCTATCCCAGCAGAAATTCATGGATGGTCACACTCTAATGTTTTTGCCAAGTTGGAAAATGACCATGAATTCCCACTGGGATTTTCTGGCTAAAAGTATAGCTCCACAGAATTCAATGGCAGACCTCCTCTCACTTCAGCAGAATTCAAATTTCACCAGCTGTTTCTAATACATGACAGTACTTTAAAAATTTCAAAGCACAAGGGTGTTTGTCAATGCCTATTGGAAGTCCAACTAAATTATATCAAGTGTTTCTACTTTATCCCCTATTCCTTTAAATATATGCAGAAAACTGTGTTATTTTTTTGTTTCCCTTCAAGTGTAATGCTTGAATGGTTATTGACAAGGAAATAATTTAATCTCCCCGTTTCTGAGATTTTTTAAAAAAAAAGCCAATGTTGAAATGTTGGTTCTGTGCCTTTTCAGAAGGATGTCTATCTCAAGTTCCCTGGAGCTTGCGTGTCTCTCCATTTCTTCAGTGCCTCCATTTGTTTCATGTCCCTCCTGCCATATGAGCCATGTTTTGATGCGTGCAGAACAGATGTTGCTTTCAAGCTGGCCTGTGGCTGTCTTTCAAGAGGGCTGTGAGGAAACTTGTTCCCCTGCGAACTTTCTGATGGCACCTCTGCTGCACAGATTGCAGGCTTCAGTGCAGACACCCTTTTCTTTATGCATGTGAAACAGAATGCTGTACCAAATACCCTTTGCATTGTACAAAAATGGTTTCTTTATTAGAGATAATAAATGTGCATGGTCTTCACTCACCTTCTGAGCACTCTCTGTGCTGGGTGCTGAATATACATCCAGTGGCATGGGTGGCTTATAAATCAAAAAGATGGAACTGAGAAAAGGTAGGAGAACAAACAGAAGTGAAATGAAAACACCTGAGCTCAAACAGCATCTCAGAGACAAGCTGAGCCCCAGAACATTTTTTGTTTTAACATCTGCGCTTAGATCTTACCTTCTTTGCCGTGCTGCGCCTCTATTCAGAGCCAGCCAGCTCTGTGGGAACCTGGCATCATGAATACTCAAATTTATTTGGACCTTTTATCTTGGCACCAGATTGTTGCAGAGACCAGATTCACTGCTAAAGAGTTTTTCTTGTCTAAGACCATAATGATGGTTTTTTTCTGCTTTTTTCTTTCTTTGTGTTTTGCCTCTTTCTCTCTTCTTCACGCCCTCTTGACTGCATTTGGATAAATTACTGATAGATGTTTCAGTTATGCAAGAATGAGATGTATTGGCCTATCATTTACGTGTCATTTACCAGTTCAGCTTTCAGCTCTATAGTCAGTCCTAATGGAACTTCACCAGCCCTGTTTTTACCTCTGAGGCGTCACTTTGAGTTTAGCTTGCATACATGGTGAAGTATTATGTCTGTTATGTAACTCAGTTGCTTTTGTTGTTTAAACTTTGTTCCAATATTCCCATCTAAAAGCATTATTATGACACTTTTTCCTATTGCATGGAAACGCTATAAAGTCTGCACTTTAGATTCCTTCCATTAGATAAGCTGACCTCAGTGTGCTTTTAAGCCCTTTTCCTTGTATATAATTAAGGATTGTATGTACCCTCAATAACATTTGCCAACTTTGTCAGAAATCTGTGATACGGAAGCAGCTTTCCTCTTACAAATGAATGACTTCAATTTCTAAACAGTAAGCTCTTCTCAAGTTATCTCCAGTTATCAACCCAACCAAACTGCCTAATACATTGGAAATGTAGCCCATCATACTCTGAAATCCACAGTCCAAAGTGCAGAAATCAATCTTTTTCTACAGACACTCACGGACCATGTTATTTTAATTTAAAAAGAAACAACAAACATACAAACAAAAAAGCCTTATTTTATTGGCATTTTGGCATAACTTAGTGTTCATTGAATGAGTTAAGTCTCCTAAACAAGATGAACAGTCACTGTCTGGGTAGTAACAGGAGTCTCTGCTGTGAGGGTCCTTGTGGGGCTGTCTTCAGCTGGACTAGGCCTCTGCTTGTGACAGTTCATTACTCCAGCAGAATGGCTCTACATCATTTCTGTATCAACAGTGATAGGTTCAAAGGACTATTTAAAGTGTATCTCTGTGCAACCTGATCAGTTTTAGAGCAGAGAACACCTAAGAGAGAGCCTGGAAGTAATCCTCTAGGCTGGATGTTAAACAGCTGGGCGGAGTCTCCAGGACTATCCATAATTACCGCTGGGAGGGGTCCTTCAGCAACTAGTCGAGCAGCTAATTGTGAAGAAGGCCAAGTACAGAGGTCCAAGAGGGTCCATTGTCTCCAGCCAGCCAGTTGTATCACTTCTGCTGATACCTGCTGTAGAGCTCCTGGATCACCCCCAAATTAATGGTTCATGATGGCACCATCCTGTTACCCAGCTGCACCACAGTGATTGCTAAAAGGCTACTACTTTTATCTCGTTTACAATTTAGATGCCACAGATATTGACACAATATTTTTTGTTGGCATTTTAAATGTTTCTCTTTCATTCACATCTTGACTTACAGAGAACTTTTTAGATGTTGTATTTAGTTACTGCTTTGAAACAGCCTAGTGAGTGTTTACGCCTTCCTTATTGCACAAAAATTGGCTTGCTTCTCAGAATTGCTAGGGGTAATATGGTATTCCACCTTTGTCTGGCTCTGATTTCATCTTATCTTATTATTATCATTTTACTAGCTGATTCTCATTTGGAATATGTAATCCCTCATCCATTTTACTCAATACCCAGATCTCTTCCATCAATATCCATTGAAAGTTTTACCTCCTCCTGGATTATACAAGTGCTTAGCAGTAGTGTCGTTTCATAGTTTATTACTGCATGTATATTGCTTTTGAATCTGGTCAGAGATATCATACAGGTTTCATTACAAACTGTGTTCCTGTAGTACACAGGGAATTCCTTTCAGATAAACTTCCTATTATGTGCGTGATCTTTCAAGTAATTGTGTTGCAGAATTAGTTGCTTTCAAAGCATTTTTTTAGTAAGACTTTTTACTTAGGAACCCACAGTCTGGAGAAGGCTGTGTATGTACACACAGTGTGTATATATATATATAGATATATTCATAGTCCTTCTATTTTTCCTCCTCCATAAATTCTTTTACAAATGCAGCAAAACGAGGCTATACTGGGTAAGTGTTTTTCTGTTTTAAGTCTTTGCAGTTCTGTGAAATCCCAGAGCAAGTACAGTCATCTGAGTTTGTCTGCTGCTCTACCCTTAGATAGAGGGGCTTTGATATATGTCTTCCTAGAGAGCTTTTTCTCGAGAAGGTAGGAAACACCTATGCACAAACATCCATCCCATCTGCCCAGTCCAACAACTCCTGCGATTCTGGAAGTGCAGTTCCCTGGGGCATGCATGTGCTTTGTTGCTTTGTGCCATTTTTTAGAGAAAAAAAATCATTCAATAAGAATTCAGCCTTTTTGCAAGCAAGTGGAAGTCCTATATCATGGGTGTCCAATCTTTTGGCTTGCCTAGACTGCTTTGAATGAAGAGGAATTGTCTTGGGCCACATATAAAAAATATAGTATAG
>WBMW01005769.1:0-16832 GCA_013396635.1 Penelope pileata
AAGCAGCCGATCTCGGGGACTGACTACTCATGTGAGTAGTATCCAAAAATTATGAACTGTCGTGGCTTTGCTGATAAAACCAATTGCTGCTCCAAAAATTTTGGATGGAATAACCAATTGCTGCTCCAAAAATTTTGGATGGAATAATCTGCTGATGAGTTTCATTAAACTTCTCCCTTTCCCTAATTTCTAAGAAATGAGTTATGTGTCAATCTTATAAGATCTTGAGTAATATGTCTCTGTTCCCTATTTTACACACTAATGCTGAAAGGCCAGACTTTGTTGTTGGATGATCTCATCCATCTCTGGAACAAAGGTCCAGCTCCTCAGTAAATGTACCTACCTCTTGAGGTTGTCTGGGTGTGACCGAGAACAATTCCTGGCCCTAGAAACTGAGTAAAGAACTTTCTGCTCTGTTTTGACACTAATAGTTGACCTTTACTCACACTGAAAATATTCACACTGCTGCCCGGCATGCATTAAGAAATTGTACAGTCCAATGTGATTCAAAAAAGATCTCCCTGTGAAGCCAAACACCTGAACCTGTAATGTGCAAGTGTGTTTAAGCATGTTTTAAAATTTAAAAGTCAGACAAGATGTTTGACACTTTAAAAAGTTCACTAGAAACTACATGTTTTTAGTACAGGAACACGACACATTCTGCTACCTGTACCTAAAGTTTTTCTTCTAAGAGATTTATTAAATTTAAATCAAGTCATATCAAGTACTGTGCTTCATCATAATAATTTTGAGGGGAAGGGATGAACCAACAAAGACCACTTGAAATCTTCAAAGCTTGGAAGTATATCAGTATCTCAGTATACTATGAATCTCAGTATAATCTCAGTATACTAGAATCTCAGTATACTATGATCTCTCAAATCTTTCAAACACCAGACATTGTATGGCCCTCCAGATGATCTTTAAATAGTTCAAAGAACATTTACAAAGTAAAACTCCATAGTGGTTTAAAGATGTGGCCTGCCCTTTCTGTCCGGACCACAACCAGGCTTTTCCATAATTGATGTGGATCTTGTATAGAATAATTACACCACAAGATTGTGTATGTATTTATATATATAGTTAAATTTTGTCAGAACAAATAATAACATTACTTCTGCATGTTGACTCTACAATGAAGAAATAAACAGTAATCTGCATAGAAGTAATACTGCATGCTGTCTACAGTTAAAAAAATGTCCCATCCATATAATTTAGAAAATACAAAGCTGCTGTTTATGTGTTAAATTATATAGGTGAATTGATAAATTGTCAGATGTCAAACAGCAATGTTTTCATTCATCAGGAAAACTGATATTACCTTGGTTTAAATATTCCTTTATTCTGTCTCATTCTTCTTATTACAGCATTGAATTCTTTATTTTGTCCATATTTTGTACTCCATAATATTCTTTGGTTCAAATTATTTCATTATTGAATTCAAAACTTTCTAATGAAATCAGTATTTCTCTTTCACTGAACTGGAGATCAATAATTTTTTTCTTTCTGCATATTCAAAATATGATATTTCCATTATTGTTTAAAATATCTTTTAATTTTATGTACTCCATAATTGTAGTTTTAGATCAATTTCAAATAATAATGCAACGTTAAATGTATTCTACAGTTCTAATCTCCACATTTTTAGTGCCCCAGAAATGCTAGAAAACTGGAACAGATCTGTAAGTTCCATGGTTAAAATGAACATTATTAGTTCCACAGCTATAAAATGTAAGCTAAACTTGAATTTAGAGTAATATCACTTTGAAGAATTCCTTATATAACATTTTTCAATGTACCAAACTATTAGCAGTTGATTTTCTTTACATTAATAGTTCTAAATGATTGAGATGAGATTCATTGTCTTACTTCAGCAGAGATGTCCGATCTTGTCTCTTTTTGTTCTCCCCTTCTTTAGTGTTGCATAGTAATCATTACTTTCAAGGAACAATTAATTTACTGAACCTTAACTATTGATTTTACTTGGAATTGTTTTGTCACCCTAGAAGAAGCTTGAGACATACTCCACATTTGGTCAGATCATTTCCTGTGATATCTGTGGAACAGGTTTCCAAAAATACAGTAACTGTAGGATTAAGGACCACAGTCCATAATGCAAAGTGAATGCCCATGATATGCAGACTGATCTAGACAAAGCAAGAATATATTTATGTGTGCATGTTTTACATTCAGAGGAGACCAAACCGCGTGTTTCAACACTCTTACTAAAAATGATGGGAAATAACCTCACTTCTCAACCTCTGCACTCATATTCTCCCCTTATCCAATTGTCCTCTTGTCCTTACTCTTTTGAACCTTTGGATTAAGCTCCATGCTTACGTTTATCAGGAATCTCAAAATGCTGGATTCAGCATTTCTTCTGCCTCTCCTCCTGCCTGCCAACCCATATCTTTCTGATCTGGGTCCTACCCTGAGAATCAAGCAGTCTCTATCTCTAGTTTTAAAAAGAAACAGGTGATGTTTTCATAGCTGAGCTATATTAGAATCAAAAATAACCACATTACATTAAATTAAGTCGTCTGATTTCTGAGGTAATTTAATACACAGAAAAGTCTTTTGGATTAATATTTGTATGACTAGTTCCAGTACTGCTGACTGTGACAGCTGTGTATCAGGTCAGAGGCGTTCATTTCTGGCGCTCTCCCATCTTTTCACTCTCAATCTGTTTCTAATGACTTCTTCATCTTGTTGTTATGGTTTAAATCACTACTTGTTTAAAAGGACATTTCTTTGTAGTGTTGTAGTTAATAAATTTCAAGCTGATTTTCAAGAATACATGGAAACATGATTTTGAAAATAGAAAAATAAAAATAATAGTACTCATAAATTGCAATGCTTGCAGCTTTAACAATGGACAGGAAGTTGTTTTGTTTTGAATTCCCTACCAAGTGATACTATCATAATCTCTAATACACATTTTCCTGATTTTTTTAAGTTGTAACAGCACAATATGTCCAAAATTATTGTTATTGTTTTTCTCCACCAACGAATTTGCAATATCTTCATTTAACTCAGTACTCTATCAGGTATTGATTGTGAGGTGAGGTGGGTGGCAGAGTCTGAAGTTGTCTCTGTGTTTGAAGATATATATGAAGCCTTCTCTGGAGGAATAATTTTTCTGACATAACAAGTTCTATACGGAAGAATCTCTCCTGCTCTTCTCCTCTTTCTCCAGCTGTAAGCAACCTCATTTCTCACAGGTAGATGGACGGTGTAAACAACAGATAATTGGGCAAATTATACTTGATTTTTCTGATTAGAAACCACGTCAGAATTTTAATTTCCATTACTTTGCTGTTGTTTCATACAATTGCTATTGTTACAGTTGCACAAAATATAAATAAATCTGAAGATAGATTGTGTGGAAGATGTAATCAGAATTTTATTAGCTCAACTTTTTTTCATGAAAGTGAACATAACTATTCCTCTAACTTCTCTATCAATAATAGACACAGTTTCAATTCCCCAAATCTCACTGATGTACAGGAATAATTTTATCTATAATATGAAATGAAAATATAAAGAAAATGTGTTTAATTCAAATAAGAAGAAATATTTCATTTTTGAATTTTTTTTGAACAAGAAGTATTTTTAAAGGGCATTTGTAAACCTATCTTTTCAAAGTAGTACCTTTCATTGAAATCACAATGCAGTTAAAGAAAGCACAAATGTAAAATCTTAAATAATACTGGAAAAAAAAGTCATGTTGGAACAAGACCTACAAATGGCCACACCATACTTAGAAAGTAAGTTCTTACATGGCTCCAGATCTCTCTTTTCTGCAAGCAAAATTAAGGCTTCAATAACTGATTAGCATGATCTTTATAGAATAGAAAACATTGAAGATTTCTGCCAAATTCTGGATGTCTAGATAGGTAAGTTAATACATAAAAAATATCATGTTCAGTAGTCATTAAAATGATGTAAAATTTTCTGACATCTTTATGGGCAAAATAAGTGAAAGTGATATCGTGATAATTAATTGCCATATTTCAATAACGGAACCTTATTTTAATACCAGAAAGAATAGACAAAACTCTGAATGAACATTGTCATCTGTAAAATGCTCCTGATATATATATCTTAGTTTTAATTAAAAACTGTCAGCCTTCCTGGAACTTCCTATCAAAATTAGCTCTTTGGACACCATTCATTGCAGACACTCACGTATTTTATTATAGCTTTTTCTTTTCTTTTTTTTTTTTTTTTTTTAGCAGTGTCAATTTTCTTCCAAATTTCCTCCCCAAATTGTGCTAACTGTGCTATACCTGTCCATGTTGTTTCACCACAAAACAATCTGAAACAGAAAAAGGACTCAAAACAGTATAGTGAAGTAATTAGAAGCCATCAGATATTTGCTGTCAATATTGCCACACTGAATTTCTATTGATAAAACATGATTTCCAGAATGGAAGTTAACTTTGCCACTTACTGTGAATTTGAAAAATAATAGAGGCTAGAAGGACACTGGAAAATGGGTACTGGGTTTATTGGAGTGAAAGACAGTTCAACCATAAATTGAGTAGAAGGCGCTGGTTCATCTATGAGGTAAGAAAGACTAACAGTCTGGAAAGGATGGGAGAAGCCCGGAGAAGTCCTGTATGAAGAGAACCAGCTGTCTGTGGAATACAAAGAGAAGGCAGACAAGAAAGTCAGCCAACAGAGAGTACCAAACCTGGAGAAAGATAATACTTTAAAGACAAGATATATGTAGATTTCCCTGAAAGTAATGACTCCTATTTATTTCCACAGAAACTACAACAGACAAAGAGTTCAATAACACTATTTGATAGAAGAAATTCTCAGCTATAAAACATTATTTTTCGACATAGTCACCACCATTATGTATGCATTTTCTCCAGCATTGAACAAGAGCCTGCATCCCATGCTTGTAAAAATCTGCACCATTAGAGGTGACCCACTGTTTCACAGCAGTTATGGCAGCATCATTTCTAGGAAGATGTTCTTCACATGATCCTACTTTCACTGTTTGATCTCCCTTAACATTTAGCAACCATCAATGGGTACAATTTTTTCCACATGGAGGAATTCAATTCCACACCTTTGCTTCATATGCACTTCCATGTGAGAAGCCATTTTGTCCGACTACTCCTCTGCTGCCATCTGTCACATGGCAACAAAATGTGATGAAACATTGGTGGGAAGGTTCAACTTCTACTGTCATACTGCCAGCATCCACTTCTGACATCACGGGTCAACATAATGAAACAGGAGGCATTACTTCCAGGGTAGTCCTCATAAGTCCTCAGTAAGTTTGTTTTCTTTCAGTATTCCTCAAATATCAGTGTTCTGCTTTAACAGCTTTTCCTTCACACTGAATTACAGTAAAAACTTGGGGTTCCACAGAAGTTTTTTTTCTTCTTCTTTTTCTCTTTTTCCTTTCTTCTACTAATTTTTATTTGCATTCACACCTGCTCTGGAAAAAGAGGTGGAAAAGAGCATGGCAGCTACACTCTTCCATGTTACTTTCTATATCAGGTATTCAATACCAACTTCTCAGGGAGAAAATCTACCTCAAAGACTGAGTTTACACAAAACTCACATTGAAACACCTACTAATGCTTATATATCTTCCTTTACATGGTACATTGCATAGATCAGATGCCACCTTTTCATATCTTTTCAAGAATGAACATTTTTTTTAACAAAACTTCAAACTTTGAGTTAAAAACTTAAAACATTAAAAAAAAAGGATCAAAATGCTGACTCAACGTTGACTCAAGCTCATGGACTGCTTCAGAGTGCTGAAGTAGTAACTTAAGATTGAATTACTAGCTAAGTGATTATTAGCTAAATATTGCTATTGAGATACAACAAAATCTGCTAACTTCATCTACTTTCTTCCATGTACTAGATCTATCTATTTTTGCCCTTACAAAGGAGTAATGACCATAATTCCCCATGTTCATTTTCTCTTCTGCCCACTAATATGTTAGAGAATAAAACAAGGAAATTGAGCAGGAGAAAAAAAAGATGTTGTAAATTGTGATTTAAATGGTGCAAACTGTTTACTAATTCTGATAAGGAACAATTCAGACAGAAAAAATAAAGACTGTGATAGTGAAAGAATTTGTGGAATTATTCATTGTGCAAAAGACAGACTGCAAACTTTTATTGAGTACAGCTGATTCTCTACTTTGAACTTATATTTCTGTTGATTTTCTCTGTGGTGCCATCTCTCTCAGACCAAACAGATTCATCTTTCTTCTTAGCCTGTAAGAAACATATCAGTGTTTTCTTGATGTTTTCATATTTTTACACCTCCAACAAATTGCACATGCACGGACAGCACTCAATCGCCCCGAGAAAATACTTATTAACGGTTTTTTGTTTGTATTTTCAGTTAAACATTCATAGATTCACTTAAAGGATTCTTTTTTTTGAATTGTCAAAGAATCATAATAATTCTCATTGATCTCATAGAATCATAGAATCACAGAATGGTTCAGGTTGGAAAGGACCTTAGAGATTATCTTGTTCCAACCCCCCTGCCATGGGCAAGGACACCGCTCACTAGACCAGGTTGCCCAAAGCCCCATCCAGCCTGGACCTGAATCCTTCTAGGGTGGGAGCATCCACGACTTCTCTGGGCAGCCTGTTCCAGTGTCTCACCACCCTCACAGTGAAGAATTTCTTCCTTATATCTAGTCTAAATCTACCCTCTTTCTGTTTATAACCATTACCCCTTGTCCTGTCACTACCTGTCCTTGTAAAAAGCCCCAACCCAGCTTTCCTGTAGGCCCCCTTCAGGTATTGGAAGGCTCCATGTTCAGCTGAGGGAGTTGCAGCAGATGACTTCCAGAGGCTCCTTCCAAACTCAAACATCATGTGATTCTGTGATTGTATATGGCCTTCATTAGATCAATTTTCTATTACTACTTTAAAATTAACACTTAACTCTGATAAGATAAATGGGGTGCATATATATCATTCATTTTCACATTTATATATATTTATGTTTAGATTCATACTTTATTTATGCTAATGTTCATATTTATTTGATTGCCATATATACCCATGCCTCATAATCGAGAGATTTGAAGTTTTCTTTTTCCTTTTATGGAATAAGTCCATTATAGAATGGATTTTCTTTGATTGAACTTGGACAAAGTAGTAGTTGGGAGAGTATTATTATTTGCATTTTATCATGAACTCAGTGAGTTTTGCTGTCAATCTTGTATGATTTGTCAGATTTCTGTGAAACTAACCTTTAACTATATAGGAAAGAGTAAAGAAAGGTGATGTCAATTTCTTGTGTTGTGATTTAAATCCTACTAATGATTGAAAAATAATAACTGAAAATATTGATGTCTGGTTTAACTAATTTGTGTTGTCTATTTCAGTATCCTTTGAGAACTTATGTATTTTCACTACAATAAGGTTTGTAAACAGATTTTGTTTTTTACTTGACCAAATGCCAGAAAAAAAAATGACCTTTCAAACACCTACAGATGACCTGCAGGTTATACTGATGTCCACTCAACTATTTCATAGGCTATAAGGGTAAAGGAGAAATATGTGAAAAGTAGTAATCACGAAGATATTATTCCTTGAAAGGAATCGTTTATCTTCAGCCAATTAAAATACTATTTCCTTGAACAAATCCATTTTTTTAGCCATGGAATTTTCTTTCTTAGGTGTACCTGGTTATGTTACAGAAAAATGGGAAACTACCAACACCATAAGTCATTGAGCTAGGTGACTATCAACAAAAATATTCTATTGAAAAAAGAACAGAAAAAAAAGGATTCCCAGACTTGTCTGCTGAGGGGCACCATGCAAGAGAATTACATTGTATTGCAGTATATCTACTTTGAGATGAGTTCAACAAATCTCTAAAATCCATTGTATTGATCAAGTTTTCACTTCAATTTCTTAAATATAGACCTGCAGTGACATCTTAGGTGCTCAGGGATATCCTGTTGGACCTCCAGCCTTTGATCAGGAAGGATATGATTCTCCCACAGCTCTTGAGCCATATCTGCCATGTATATTTTGAGCACGTTGAGTACCCTAGATGGTTCCAGAGGTAACTGAATCAAACTGTATGTTTTTCAACATAACGATCTTTTAGATAATTGGGTAATTTGTAGGTACGCAAAGATCTCGATGTTTTAGGAAGTTCTACATGCTAGTGTCAAAGAGATGGATTTATAATTTACTTTATGTCTTGGACATAGAGCAGCGCATTAAGGAGGCCTGTAAATGATGTTCAAGAAACATTTTTATACCGACAACTACAAAGTCTTTAGAAGGGCATTGAATATTTCAGGGTTACATTTATGTATATAACTGTGAAGAGAAGGAATAATCTATCATGTCTATGTTCTTCACACTCATCTAATCACAGAAGAATACTGTAAATTAGATCAATAGACATGTGTCATTCTTAAGATCAGGAAAGCACAAATTGCAAATCATAATTTAGCTATATGTTGGTTTATATAACAAAGAAAGAAAGATGACTGTCAAAGGAGTAGATTTTCTGCTAGAAATATTTTTTATGGGAGTTGAATATGTCTCTGTCTGAACATATGATAATCTCTTTGTAAATTTTAGTAAGCCTTAACAACCAATTTTTTGCTTTTAAACCAGTCAGCATGTCAGCTCTTCGTTCGTAGCATCTCAGTGAAATGACTCAGAAAGCTGTGGTAGAAAGCTGTCACATAAGCAAAAACTAAATCTGAAGTGAAATTGCATTTGATCTATTTTCTTTTAAATTATAATACCCCTTGAGCATTTAAATCACAATTAAAATATCTTTTCTTCAGGTAACACAGTGTACTGACTGAAAAAACAGATTTCCATTCCATGTCATGTTTTTCCTGTCTTATTACTTTGTGAAATTAAAACAAAAAAAAAAAATCAGAATTCGGAAATCCGGAAATACAGTTGTATTTCAGTGATTTGCAGGCTTGGTTCTTTGCTTAATGCATCTGCTGGCACAAAACCCACATAATTTGCAACTGATTGTGGATTATTATTTAATTGCACTACGATACCACTTTTAACTGATATCGCAAATACAACATAGAAACTGAATAACTTCTTTTTGGGCCTATGGTTTTACATTTCTGACATGCAAGGGAGAAAATATTGTACCAAGAGTGGCAGAGTGGCATTTTCAAGAAAAATAAATACAAAAGATATTTTCTTCCCTGTCTCCCTGCTTTATATTCTGCTTTTCTGTAAAAGGTTATATAGTGGAGATTTTCTAGACAAAAGACAATGAGTACATGTGCTCCATATACCCCTGTGTACTACTGCATAAACTCTCAGATAAAAAGTAACAACGTAAATTATAGTTAGGAGTTAACAGTTCAGTGAGAAACATTTATTAAAATTTAAAAGAGTTTGTAACACGTCTGTCATTTGTGCCTTAGAAAAATGCGAGTGGAGTTATTATGTGGGGTTACTGAGACTTGAATTCAGTTCTGTCTGTTCTTCCCCAGAAGGTTCGTAAAATATCTACTTCTATTCATCCAAAAGAGGGAATTACTTAAATAAAATACAATTAGAGGACAAGTAACTGGAAGAGTTAGAGTAGCCATGATACTATTTTTAAGGTGAATGCTGGCAGAATTATAGAGGTTATACTGTCTATCTCTAGAATATCACTGCCTTCTAGTATCACAAATCGTGATGGTTTTCGAACTCTACAGAACGCTGTCCATATTTCAAAATCTGTGTAAATTTTTCATCATTTTGCTTCTCTCCATGTGTTTTTGCTTTTGTGTGTGGGTTTTTAAGAAGGCATATGATACTTCATCCTCAAAGGGTACATGTTCCCATTCCACATGCAATGGAATTAATTCACATCACTTATTTATAGAAGTCTCATCGTTAATCCATCATGCACACACCAATGGAAGATTTAATTAAAATTATTTAATGGTTTCAGGAAGCCCAAATAACTTTTTCAGTTTTATGGGAACATTCTGCTCACTGATGGCAAGAAATAGAACAAAACATTACATTAATTACAATAAATGCTTTCCAGAATCGAGGATAACAAGGCCATGAAGCTGACATTTAACTGTGTCTCTTTCTTTCTTTGTACTGTTCTCCTCACACTTATTTATGTGTTAGAAAAATGTAGACTTTACAGGTATCACCAGATATCTTTGCACAATTTTTTAGAAATCTGGGAGGGAAGAAACGAAAGTAACAGCATAAATGCTCAGGGAATTCAAAAAACTCTCTCAGCATGCTCAGGAAAGTTAAATAAAACAGAATGTAAATGATGTAAAGTATACCTTATATCATGTAACTGAACTATTGCAAATATTTCAAATATTGTGTAGACACGGACAGGTAAGGTTTCTGCACTCTATGAAATAATAAATATCCTAGAAGGAATGTTATGACTTTTCTTCAAACTAAGTACCTGAACTTTGGGAGTAGGAGGTACATATGCGGTAGAGATACGTTTAGGGAAATTTAACAAAGAAATTATTGTCTGTGAGGTATCAGATCTTTTTCCTCTCTAATTATATTGGCATAGAAGCTGGCTTAAAGCAAACAGAAGTTAGAAGGAGTCTTCTCACTTGTTTTCATGGACTTCTGATTTGACTCAACATAATGAAGAATGTTTTTTAAGTAAGTGTCGGTATTTTATTGTTAAACTGACAGCAATTAGACAAAAATGGAGTCCATTGTTTCTTAACACTATTTTTGAGATCAGTGTAATGCTAGAGATAATTTTCACAGATTGTTTGATTAGCTACATCTTTTTTTTATTATTATTTTGGATTTTTTTTTCTCTCTTGGCAAAGTGATATCTTTGAACTTTTATATTAAAAGAAGATGTAACTTTAAATGGATATGGAATTTGTTTGACTGGAAACTATAGTACAGTCTCAGAAAACAGTGTTGGTACTTACGATTATTTGCAGATGTCTTAATTTACCCTGGGAAAACAAGGTCATGTGTGTGTTAGGGATACAGATTTAGAATACGTGTTTAGAAATAATGTTAAGAACAAACAAAATGCAAATTATTACATTTAAAAAATCACAAATATTTTTCTTTAAAGTTGGTAGGCATTTCAAATAGATAGTGAAGGCAGCATTTCAGAATTCATTGAAAAGAGAGAAGAAAATTCCAATTGTTAAATTTCTTATTTCAAGAATGCTTATGAATTCATTGTTCTTTATAATGGTTTAAAAGTAAAGATGAAGAATTCTGCTACAGTTCAGAATTTCTGACTTTAATGGGAAGATGTACTGATCTAGACTTGATCTGTAACCAGTGAAAATGTTCCCAGTTGTATATCCCAATTTTAATTAAAGAGCTTAAATAGTTCATCATCTGAACAGTTTTATCTGTTCTCTTAATTCTCCTTTTTTTTTCACCACATTTGTAAGTCAGAGGTTGCATTTTTATTTTAAATTTTTTTTTTTAAGATTTTCTGGAAAGGATTAAACAAACATACATAACAACCAACTGCCTGATGTCAGCCTTAGAAATACTCTGCAAACATTTTTGTAAGTCTTTTTCTTAAAGTTCCTCAAACTGAAGGGACTACTGAAAGCCACTCATTCCGTAAGTAAAGAAGGGGCTAAGATCTAGATCTAGCTGTGAAAAATAATTACTTGGTACCAGGGAAACTGATGATTTCATGTGTGTTTAGCTATTAGAATGTTATTATACTCATCTTGATTGTCACTAGATAACACAATGTTTCCAGTGAGCTATGTTGTTATACTAGCAAATCACAGGGCTTTCATTAGAGCTTCTCCATAAAAAAAGGAGACCAGAGGTAGTGCAGGAAGCGCAACTTGCTTGTGAGAAAACAGGAAAGAAGAAAGCCTCAGTCTACAAGCACCAAGATAAAAAGGTTTCATCTCCCTTTAGGCTTTTACAGTTCTCTCTTTTATGACCCTATACATACGGTCATAATGCTTGACATATATTCTTCCTTTGCAGAGAAGGAAGATTACCTTCGTGTGTTCTCTCCTCTTTGATTATCCTCTGAATTCCTTTTTGTCTTCTTTAGTCAAGTGAAATGTTCCTTCTCACAAAGGAAACAATAGCACCCAGCATTTTTCAACATGAGGAGCCCTGAGTAAGGTTCTTATCTTTCAAGTATTCATGAATTTAATTAACTTCATGATGAATCTTACTGAGTTCATTATGACTTCTTGCATATACAACAAAAAATGTATGGCTGAGAAGTTAAACTTGGGAAGAGTTTTACTTGAACCTCTACTGTAGCTTTAGAGAGGCTGCTCATAATTTTTAGCAAAAAAAAAATTCTTACAGTACGCTAATGGAAAAAAAAGTAAGATTAGAGGTGTACAATATTGTATCATAGTTGAGTGCAGGATAAAGAACTAACAAAGGCAAGTAACCAAGAAAAAAAGTAACAAGAAACCAAACAAAAGCAATTACCATAAATGAAATACTTTCGAGGGCAAAAATATATAGTCATTTTGTCACCTTCCCAGTGAAGGCACAGGCCAGAAAAACATTGGGAAGAAATGTCAACAAATGGAATTATGATAAAACTATTTATTATAAGCAAGTATAATTTTGGTTTCTGTGCTTTCGTTAGAGAAGACATGCTTCATAATGACTCATTTTTTACTTTTCTTACATCAGAATCCCTATTTCATTTCAGAGTGATATTTCAGGATTTTTTAAATGACATGGCATGATATATCTCATATGCATCTGATTTTTTCATGAAGTATGCAGCTGTGATCTTCCAAGTGTTTTATGTTTTGTTTTGTTTTGTTTTGTGCTTTTTGTTTGTTTGTTTCTGTTTGTGCTTGCTTGCTTTTTGTTTGCTTGTTTAGTTGATTGGTTGTTTCTTTTTTTTGTTGAGGTAGGATATTGACTTCAAATTTTTTTCAACTTACTCTTAAAAACTTTCTGAAACAAGACAGGAAGAGGAGCATGAATCAGACAATTAAAAGATCTGCTATTCCTTTTCCTATGAGAAAAAATATTTTTATTGCAAATATTCATAAAAAGGCTGGATTCTACACCATTCAAAGGTCATTTGATTTTTAAAGTGACAGGAAATTTAGCTGCACACTTTAAAAGAATGAACATATGAAACATACGAAAATTCTGATCATGTTGCTTTTTGCCAGAACAGATTTTTTTTTGAGTAGAATTGCAGCAATGTAGTTGTATATGAGAATTTCCAAACTAAGTAAAAGTTCAGTGTTTAAAAAGAAAGCAAACAAAGAAACTTTACATCCAAATTTTCTTTTCCAGAAGTGCAACTTGGACCAAAGCTGTTTATCCATCTCATGTTACACCTGGCACACAGTTCTTTTGTTTGATAACTTTTTCTGCCATACTTATTCACTTCCTCAGCATATTACTAAATATTGAATTAAAGCATAGCTGATTCCTTGCCTATCATTTAATTTCCCATGGTGCTGGCTACTTGTCTCCAGGGTATGAATCCACGTGCAGGAATTACAAGGCGTTCCACAGCATGAGTAACCAAGTGACCTGTAACAGCACATATGTTGTTCCCACATGTTTCTGAAATACTTTGTCCAGCTGCCTCAATGCATACATTATGATGTGAGACAGCTGGCCAGCCTTCTAAGAATCAAGCTGAGGCACATAGCTGCTCTCTACTGACCCTGTATATGCATTGTGCTACCCTG
Source organism: Penelope pileata (assembly GCA_013396635.1). Lineage (NCBI taxonomy): Eukaryota > Metazoa > Chordata > Aves > Galliformes > Cracidae > Penelope > Penelope pileata. Next base: position 13,674 of record WBMW01005769.1, read on the forward strand.
AAAAACACACATTGGAACTCAGGTTGTCATTAAGTACACTCCTGAATGGATAGGCTTTTGCTTCCAAAGCCAGGCTAAATGGGGCTTTGGGCAACCTGGTCTAGTGGGAGATGTCCTTCCCCATGGCAGGGGGGTTGGAACAAGTTGATCTCTAAGGTCCCTTCTAACGTGAACCACTCTATGATTCTAAGATTCCATGCTGAGGGAAAAATAAGGTGACTTCCTGTGATAGAGAACTGTTAGCAGCATGGCAGAATGAATTGGAAAACATTCACTGTTCGGAAGGTGATAAACTCTCTTGCCCTTGTGAACCTTAACAAAACTTCCAGGAAACAGGATTTGATCTGATGAGCTAATTCAGTGATGTGGTTTACAACTCAGAAACTAGAACCCCTAAATTCTGATTTCACCTCTGTCACTCATTTAAGCTTGACAATAGGCCTGATCATATAATTTAAATTACCTTCTTTTGAAACATCAGTTAAACAGAGGAGAGTGATGGCTCTGACCTCTGTGAGAAGTTGCAAAAACACTTTTTTGAGCACCTCAATTAGGCAAATATTTAATCATTTAATTTCACAATATCAATTCCTTAAATGTATATTGTGTGCCTTTGTTGCACAAGAGGAGGAGATATCATTCACCGCTTTTCAGAACTGAATAATTAGAGACTTTCCTGTGTTCATGACCAGTTTGTAACTGATTAGGTGGGTCTGCAATTGCTTTTATTCAGGGTTGGACAAGGTCCCCTCTGCTCTGAATCCTTCCCCTTCTGCACAAAGTACCTTCAGAATCAATGCTTCTCAAGCACGACTAATTATTGTTTCCTGTTTGTTTAAAAATAAAATTTTAAATCCATTTTAAATTTTATGCCTTTCACTGTCAGCTGTATTGAATGTATGTTTACTGGCTTCACTTTATATCTTGCCATTTTTTCTACCTGAAATTGCCTGTCTGAATTAATCTATAAACTATGTGCTAAGAACTATATTTACATTCCTCTACAAATGCTCTGGAGAGGAGATAAAATATAGAGATTCAAATTTCAAATGTGATAATGTATAGTATTTGGTCTTACTGCCCTGTAATTTCCTTCAGCTAGACAGAAAGATACTGTTAGACCTTCATACCTGGCTTACGTGCTGACGTGGTGTGTTTCATATATGCATTTCACAGAATTATGATTGAGTAAAATAAGCTGTTATACAAACAGAAAATATTACAGTTGTACATCAGTAAAAGGACTGTTTGTAGCAGACTCAAAATGCACTGATTAGCAGTGACAATGATAAAATATATTGGGGTTTAACAACATAAACAATTATTCCAAAGCGTTTCCTCATACCAGTCACAGCTATTGTGCCATTTGGTAACACATACACGTTGCCTATTTTAGATAAACTTAGGAAGAGTTAGATGTCTTTGGTTTTGATGTCTTACTCACTTTCATTTCTACTTCAGTTTCTGAAGTAATGGCCTGTGGATAACTAAAATTCCAAAGTAAACCACAAATTCAAAATCAAGGAGGCAAACAGAGAGAGAAACGTGGGAGAGTATTTCTGTTATCAAAATGGTCACATCATAGAATGGAGAACTTTTTTACACTGTAATTACATAGGGGATTTTAAATCGACTAACTCTACAAAGTGTCTGGGTGGTGGCCAGTATACACTGAGCAAGTTTCTAGCATTGGCATGAAAAAAGTAAGAGCAAAGAACAGTACAGAAGGCAGATGACTTAGTTTTAGAGATTTCTACAGATTGAGAGCAGAAAAGGCTGCTTGTTAGTCTCTCATGCATTTAAGGAGACTGTATTAGCCCTAGAGTGTTGGACATATTTTTAGTAAGAACTGAAAGAACAAAACCTGTTAGCATAGCTAAAATAGCTGGTCAGGGCAGGCCGCAGAATTAGGAGCAGTGAGGAGAGTGATAAGGAGTGGTTAACAGGAGCAGAGCAGCTTAAATTAGATCTCCTATGCAAAGACTTGACATCCCCAAAGTGTGAGTGAGATATTATTGTAGGAAGGGGGAAGAAACTAGCTGTCTTAGAAGTTGCCTCACCACAGAAGACTGTGAAATGGAATTTGTTATGCATGAGAATTAGGTATTTGTATTGTATGCTGTTCTTTTTACGGCTTTGTCAGGGCTTCCTTTTTTTTTTTTTAAAACTGAATCCAGTACATGTTGCTACCAGGTAAGAAAGCTTATTTCTGGCTAAGTAAACCAGAAGTATCTGATATGGAGTATCATCTACTCCATATCAGTATGATATGGAGTATAAATCCAGTCCTTTTCCAAAATGTATTATTACATCTTTGAAGAAAACACAATATCGCTGAAGAATGAAATATTGTATTTCTTAGAATCATAGGATAGAATCACGGAGTCATAGAATCATTAAGGTTGGAAAAGCCCTCTAAGATCATCTAATCCAACTGTCCACCTACCACCAATATTGCCCACTAAACCATGTTCCTTATTACCACATCTCCACGTTTCTTGAACACCTTCAGGGACAGTGACTCCACCATCTCCCTGGCCAGCCTATTACAGTGCCTGACCACTCTTTCAGAGAAGAAGCTTTTCCTAATATTGAACCTGCACCTTCCTTGGTGCAACTTGAGGCCATTCGCTCTTTTCCTATTGCTAGTTACTAGGGAGAAGAGGTCAACCCCCACCTCGACAGCCTCTTTTCAGGCACTTGTAGAGAGCTATAAGGTCTCCTGTGAGCCTCCTCTTCTCCAGACTAAACAATCCTAGCTTCCTCAGTTGCTCCTCATATGGTTTGTGCTCCAGACCCTTCACTAGCTTTATTGCCCTTCTCTGGACAAGCTCCTGTGCCTCAGAGTCTTTCGTGTAGCGAGGGGCCCAAAACTGAACACAGTACTTGAGGTGCAGTCTCAACAGAGCTGAGTATCAGGGGACAATCATCTCCCTGCTCCTGCTGGCTACACTACTTTCGATACAAAAGATCTTGCTCATGTCAATGAAATATAGGAATTACTACTCTGAATATCTAGAATAAATCCAATCCTAAAGCTTTCTTTTAGCCTGGACTAGATATTAGAAGGAAGCTACAGGAGAAAAGTCTTGTTTGGTTTAATCTGAAAATTTCTTTTTTGGGATTTTTTTTTTTTTGGGGGGGGGGGGGGGGGGGGGG
>WBMW01005769.1:16852-39682 GCA_013396635.1 Penelope pileata
GGGGGGGGGTTCTTTTATTCCATAGGTGTCATAAAAGATTTTCTTAATTGCTTCTCTCAGTTCTTTTCCTTTGCTTTTGTCATCCTTTTTTTATTATCTTATAAGACTTGAAATAAAACATGACTGGTAAAAGACAGTCTACAGAGCAGTATTCCGTATACTTGACCAGTCTTTTGCTATTCTCTGAATTAGTGCTCGTTGAACTATATACTCCCTCAGCCTTTTTATTTTTGTTGTGGATGACGCTGCATGACAACCTGATGTAGATCCATCGATTTACACAGAAACAATAGACTGTTCTTTAGTCTTGACTGTCCTCTTTCTGAAACACCTTACACGTTGTTTGCTTTTTAGCCGTAGCTCACCTTGAGGTCTACAGAGATAACATGATATCCTTCTAACTTTTGAATGACAGTATGATATGAGGTGACATAAAGAGATGCTAGATACTATAAATATTAAATAAAGTACCATAAGATTAGATAATACACTAAGAGTCTTATGCCTTCAGTCTTGTCAAGGTATGTATACACTGCCAAAATTAAAATCCAGACCACAGAAAGAGTTACTGTTCTCTTAAAATGTAAGATATCATTTACTATTAATGCTTATTGCAACACTGCACCAGCAGCAAGAAAAGATGTCTGTACGTACTACTGCCTTTCATATGAGACACAACACTATCAAATAGAGTACATTTTCCAAAGAAAGAATATATGCAGTAAATTAAGGTTTATTTTCACCTAGATTTCCCCTGTGGATATATGTGTTATAGCTTTCACAGGTGTAAATGTGAATACTTCTCATTTTCTTTTTAACACATGCTGAATAACGCTTAAATTTTATATGCAATCTTTTTCTAATAAAAATGTAGTACTTTCTCATTGAGAAAAAAGATACACATAATATAGCTTTAATTTTGAATTGCTGTAGAAGAGATATATTTTCATAATTTTATGAATGAACTGCTTTTGAGAAAAGGTATCACATTCAATTCTACCAATTCTATTCAGAAAGCTTATTTTTGAAAAATCTAAGTTCTTGAGTAATTTGTAATAACTTCACAAAAAGGTGAAAATTAGCTATAATATGGAGATTTAAACTGCAGAAATAAGATGAAAACAAGAACTATTAAATTCAATGCACATCTCTGCCACGAAGTACTATTTCTAATGACAATCTTCCTTACATTTTTTTCCAGTTACTGATGAATGATCGAAACACTTGTGGAAATACTGCCTGCCTAAGGGATGTTTCACACAACCCAAAGTGCTGTCACAAATTTCTTCTTTTGTTTTATATTATTCTATTCACAGTTTCAATATATTAGTCCCAACCACCAATTGGGTTATCACTCTCAATATTTTCTCTCTTCACATTTCCCATACGCACTTTCCATTTAGTCAAGTTCTATTTCTACTTCCCCTGCATATGTCTTATGTTTTCTGCATTGCTATGGCTGTAGTCAACCAAAATTGGATATCAGGACTGTCACCCAAAATTTTTATATTCTCTGTATTGAAAAATAAACAAAAAAAAAGATATCCCAACATTTCTTTTGGTAAGACAACTTTATTGTTGCGAACATTAAAAATAGAGAAATTATTGCAATGCTGCTAAGGTTAGCTATTTTATAATCTCCCTAGTTCCATTCTATGTACATTCATCAAAACAAGTTCAAAGCTCATCATTTTTCAATATAATGTTAGTATAGTGATCTTGGCTAACAGTTACACTTACTACATTTAAGAAACAATGCCGAGTATGGATTATAAAAGCTAAAACTGCAGTTATATGTAAAACTAGTATTCAAACATTAGAAAGTCCTGTCTTGATGAATGATTAAAAAAGAGATTCCTGCAGTTAAATTTAACAAAGAATTACTTGAGTTCAAAATGGAAAAGTGTAATATTTCATTGATCTGGATGCCAGCATATAATCATAGATTTCAAACTCAATACGGTTCTTTAATTTAATACAGATGCTTGTAACAAGTTATTCAGTGTCTAAGTGATACAATTAACATTTTGCTGGTTAGCTAAAAACCATAATTGCTTCAGTTATTCATCATGAGGTGATGAAAACAGAAATAGACTATGATTTGAACTTGACCTTTCCTTTCCATCATCAGTTATTTGTATTGCATAGCCAACTGTGTCACAAATACACCTTTCATTTTGGATGTAAAGGTACAAAGTTGAGCTATAAAACTCTCATAAAGAATGTTTATTTCTTTAAGTATGCATTAATTGATGGAGTGTTGCATGCATTACTTTTGTAGCTTATGCTGCAAAAGCTAAGAAAACACTTAAGTCTATCACTTAGAAAATCTCTAATACCAACATTTAGACCCCATAGATTTCATGTGTTGCAACTTAAACAGAAGTGTCAAAAACATATAAGGTATATTTTGCACTTCTAGTGATGTCTAAGGGCTAATATTCTCTTTTTGACACCATTCTCTTTTTCTGTCACAGAGGCACAACCACTGAATGGGAAAAGTCACAGATGTGGCTCCAGTTCTTAATTCTTTGATAGATTAATTTCCTGAAACAGAACAAGACCTAGGCTATCTCCTCCCCTGGGATAACTAATTTCACAGAGCTGTAGAATTGACTTTTTCTTTTCTTGCACACTCTGTCCACAACAATCTTGACTTTCCAACAATAGCTCGACTTCCACAGTTTTTAGCAGGGAGTATTGGAACCTGGAAAACAAAGGCTGCTGTGGGAGGTGGGAGATGTACCTTTCCACCATTTCAAAAAGTCAACATTGTTAAAGAAAATTTCCCATTTCATTAATGTTGATACTTTCAACTTCAGCTGATCTGGAAAGAGATACCTTTGTTAACACTTAAGAAAAGACCACAGAGTAATTCTGAATTATGAAAGTAGAGTCAGGCTATAGAAGTCTTATTCAGGAACTCTAAATTACAAAGTGGACAACCCAGACCCGTTACCAGGTTTTTAATTGTATAATTATAAATGAGTAACTGTTCCATTGTGATTACCTTACAGAGACTATTAAACCGATCAAGTAGTCAAAGAGGGATGTAAGCATCTTAAAGCACTCTACACAACTGGCAGACAGAACAGAGATCCATACTGAGTAAATTTGATGCCTGGATTAAACAACAAAGATGATTATTCCAGAAACTTAAAAGAGGCTACCTGAATCTGAGTTTCATTCTTAAATCAAGAAGTGTCTCCAATGAATGTTACTAATGTCATTGTAAAATTCATGTATAATGTTATGGACTATGCAAAAATAGGATTTTAATGTCAAATCAAAGTCCTCACTTATAAACTGAGCACAAATAGGTGTGCTTTTAGCATATTGTGGGAATACAGGAGAAAATTTTTTGTCCTTGACAGCAATACTAAACTATACAGTTTAAGAGAGAAATGAAGAAAGATCTCCTTTAACGTGCCCGTAGTTGCAAAAAATAGCATGGAATATTACCCCATCTGAATTATCCAAACGGATTCAAATTGACCAATTTAAAATTTGTCTAGAAGCCAAGTTTAACATTGCATGTACTCTTGCAAGCAGCGCAGTGAGATCTTCTAATGATCTGAGGTGCCTGACTTTGTTTTAATGATTTATTCATAGCAAGTCATGCCCCAACACCATTGAAGGTCACAAAAGTAGTATCAGTTCACAAAGAAGGTTTCAGCTACTAAATTGCTCAGGCTACTTCTTCCTCATTTAGATCTTCTTTCAAGGCATAGAATAGCCTAAGAAATATTTAGCTTGAAATTGTACAATAATGATAAAGTTTGTTTCTAAACTTTATTTCTCATAATTTCTCGTAAGTATAAAAATACATTCTACAGCTGCCCCCTACCACTTCCCAGCTATTTTCCTACACTTGCCTCTTTCTCATCAGGTGCTTCTGGCTTAACAAAAAAATTATAACTTGCATTTCTGAAATTATGTATGACAAAGATGTCAATATTGCATTTAGATTTTCTTGTTTGTGTTTGAAAGGTAACAAGAAGACATTTTTCTTTTAAAAGAAGACAGGTAACTCACTTGACTGGATAGACCTACAAGTTTTGACATTGTAGTTCAATAGTTTTCTAAGTGAGAAGATGTCAGTAAAAGCACTTCAGTTCTAATTACTTGTGATTTAGCAACATTTATTTGGTAAAGTGTTAAAGGCTTGTGACATACCAGCGTTTTTCAGTCAGGTCCTTTTCTGATTGTGTTGTCTATAGCCTGTCATTGGCATATATTTAATATTAAAGGAATATTATTTGCAGTAAAGACAGAATGTGAGATTACAAAAGACTCAAAATAATATTTTCCTTTAGAGAATTATGTTTCATACATTGAAACCAAGAAGAATCTTTATTGATTTTAACATAAATTAGAACTACTGCTTTTATTTTGAATCTTAGTGTCCAATGGAGGCAGGTTGCTTTCATGATCCCTGGCAATTCAACAACTTCTATTGGCCTGAAGGCAATTGAAGTAGTATTTGTGTGGAGTTAACAAGCCACAGGGGACCTGGAACATGAGCAAAGGCATAACCATCACACCAAGCTCATGTTTTCTTACAGTTTGCTTGCTGTTGTAAGGTCATAGGCTGTAAAACTGTGGTCAGTGAGAGAAATTAGTCGTGAAAACAGCATAACTCGGTAGGAATTTATAATACATGAATCAAATCTGATATTTGTTTGTTTAAAAGAAGATGGCTTGGGGGGGGGGGGGAAATCCCCCCAAAAAACAAAAAAAAAGCTAGTATCCTGGTAGTATAAGCCCATATTTGAGAAGATTTCTGTAAAATGCATGACATGACAGCCAAAAAGGAAAAATAGTACCAAGGACTTAAATGCTTTGGACATTCCATTTCAGTCACAAAAAAACAACCACACCCAGTAGGAAAAGCTATGTTGGCTTCCTGTGAAAGCCACTAGTTTTTTCACGGACCAGTGTCCACTTTAAAAGGCAATGCTGCACTCATCTACAAAACTTAGAATTATCAAAAGCTCAACAAGGACTTGAAACCAATAATGATTTGGGATGTCTGTGTAGTTACACTGCTAATACAGTGTCACTGAAGTACTGATCCCCAGATGATTCAGTGCCATAAACATCTATTTTAAACATGACTAAAAAAGAAACCTCAACTGCTTGTACATAGGTTACGCCAAAAGTAATGCCTTCTATTTTTTTCCATGGAAACAACAACAAAGAGCAGAATGACACACATTTAATAGAGCAAATCCTCAGCTACAAAACACTGTTTTTCAACATAGTCACCACCATAAGTTATGTATTTTTGCTACCTATGAACAAGAGCAACATAAGCAAAAATGTGCACCAGCTGAGGGACCCTGTTTCACAGCTGCTACAATGGCATCCTTGCTGAAACACAGTACCCACTGCTTCACTATGCTAACATTCACTGTTTGGTCTCCATAAACACTGAGCAAGTGTTGATGAATGTCAATGAGTGCAGCTTTTTCTGTGTGGAGGAATTTGATTTTACACACCTTTGCTTTATACGCACTTCCATGTCAGACACCATTTTGTCAGACTGTCCCTCTATTGCCATCTGTCATATGGTAACAGAATGTAATGGAATATTGGTGGGAAGGTTCAACCTCTACTGCTATAGCACCAGTTTCTGCCTCTGACTTTGTGAGCCAACATAATAAAATAGGAAGCATTACTTTTAGAGCAGCCCTCATAGTGTAAGAGAAGAAATCAGGGCTTGAAAAGCAAAAGTTGTTACCAGGCAGCAGCCTGACACTGGTACTGTATCTCAAGGAGATTCTCAAGAAGGAAATAATAACATAGCAAATTCAGCAACAGAAAACTGCTTTTGCCAACACTACAACAGCTAGAATACAATTGCTGGGCTAAAAATACCAGCTCAAGTTAAGAATTTTGTGCATTTAAAATTAAGTTAATAAAAGATAAAAAAGAAAATGTCTAGAGAGGAAATTAGGTACTTTCTCTTCTCTTCTGCAAGATTACATCTCAACCACATACTTTCTTTTTCTGGATCACAGGAAAGAGCCATATCTCTGCAATGGACAAATGCTTGTTCAAAAGATCTTCAGGTACCTAGAAGAAAACAAGTGTCATGGTAAGAATGTGTTTTTGCTATCAGCAAAGCTCAAAGTTACAGTACTAAGGACTAGGATGCACAAAAGAGAAATACACTGCATGGCAAGAAAGTAATTATTTTTCATTCACAGCACGACTGTTCACCAGAGGGTGTTACAGATCAGAAAAGCTAACTGGACCTTGTGTGCAAACAAAGTTTTTTATATCCTGAAAATAAGAATGCTATTCTTGTATTGTTATAAATTATTGAACATGGCATTACCTACCAAAGGCTCAGAAATGGTTGTATGCTCTAATAATAGATGGTTAAAATGGCAAAATGATGAAATCTTACACTTTTCTTGGGTTTCAAAGGGATCTATAACAAAAGCTATGATAGGAAATAATTTTTCCACAAGTTTTTGCTAGCTTGTCATTTTTGTACAAATAATGTTAACAGAGAAGATGACTGATAACTTTAAATATTTAAGTGTAAAATTATTAGTATATGTTTATAGTATTAGGAATATATTGATAAACACATAGATTTTTTTCTCTGAAGACATTATTATTTTTTTTAATATAAATTCTGTTCGCAGGAAAAAGACATAGGAGAATCAGCCAAGAGATCAGAAATGATAGCTTTTCTTAAGAGCATGAAATAAGTGATTGAATGAGAGAATACAAAATTCAGTATTGAAAAAAGAAAAAAAAATAGTAAAGTAAAATAATAGAACTGTATATCTTAGGCTCTTGATTTACAAGATTAACAATGTATTTTGATTACCTTAACAAACCTGTCCAGTGGAACATTCCACACAGTGTACAAAGTAATCCTAAAAAATCCTCATCTGAGATTCCCATAATATTGAAAGTAGTATTCACCATTTTCCCCTTTGCATCAATTCTGGGGTGTACCTCCATTGCCACATAATTGCAGGTACATAATTCTTTCATGCTGCTATGATTAATAATACCAACTTCTTTCTTTAATTCTAGAAAATATTGTAACTATAACATAATTACCATGTGTCTAGCAATATCAATCCATTCTAATAGACTCATAGAAACTATGATTAAACATCATTCATTTTGCTGTCAAAGATGAGGACCTCGTGAGTATGTCTGAGTTCATGATGTAAATTGAGTAACTAAAGTAAATGGACTTAAATGCTTCAGATGAAGTACATTAGCCTTGCAGAGATGTATTCATCAGTATTTATAATTCAGGGGAATAGATTGTTACAGAGCTAATGAAAAGCTCCCTATTTTTATGCTGCAAGGATTTACTAAAAGCCTAACAGGGATTGAATCTAAGATCCAGCAATTTATTAAAGGAGCTTTACCATTTCTAATATACTAGACACTGTAACAAGGGGCTCCAGTACTCTGATATCTGTGAGCAGTTCAACAGAGAAGTTATGAGAAATAAGCAGAGTTCAAGTTCAGAAGAACTGAAGGAGTAGGAAGTAGATAACTGATAATGACACTACCAGTCTCCAAATTCATTAAAAATCATTTAAGCATTTTGTGGAATAAAGGATAGATTTACACAAAGTGTATTTTTATGGCTGTAATTCAATTTTCAGTGTTGTACTAAGGGGTATCTCTATTTCCATTATAAAATTAAGATTTGAAAACGTACAACAAAACTTTTTTTGCACTTTTTTTTTCACGTAAAAGCTTATCTTAGAAATTCATCCTACTATTTTGTGGAAGAAAATAAGAGGTTTTGTTATTTGTTTGCTTTTTGACAGAGTATCAAAATGAACATTCTGTCTTATTTTTTAAGCATGTGACAAATTATGAGTACATTCTGGTTTCCAATAAAGAAACATCTCAAAAGAAACTGGATAGTGAGTTAAGTATGATGGAAGTCAGCCTTTACAGGAAAGCTGACAATTAGAACCTAAAAAAAAAGATAAATTCCAAGAAGTCCTACCTCTAAAAAAAATTATTCGTATTGGAAAATAGGCTATATTAACAAAAATTTTTGGTGATGTTTGAAGAAGATGTGTTGTGTGTGGGCTTTGTATCCGTGAATGACCCCAAATAAAAGGCAGTAATGAAATGACTAAGAATTAAGAGCAGACCATGACTGCTTTGGCAAAATTTGTGTCAGCATCCTGAACGCAAATAGCAACATAGTGCAAGAAGGTTGAGAAGGAAGATATAAGGTTGCTAGGCTCATTGGATGATAGGTTTATTAATCAAAGGAATAATTTTGTTTCTTTATTATCTTTTACATAAAAATTAAAGCTTGTACTAAAGCCAGACTGAAATAACTAGGAGGAAATGGTTTGGTGAGAAGGAGTCTTACCCTGTTGATTGCTTGTTACATTGCCGTGCTATAAATTACCTGCTTCCTGCAATGCCCTGTGGAATTACCTGTACTAGCTAAGATGGAGCCAAGGGTTTGCCTGACAGGAGGAATACATCTTCATTTCATGGGGAAGACATCTTCCCATGATATAACCCAGCACAGAGTGAATGATCTCTTATCACGGTGTCCAAATGATGACTATGGCTCTCTCCTGCCAAAACAAAGACAGCTTCTGTCCCTTCCAATATTAAGATTCTATTTTTTGTCTAATTTTTATAGTTCTAATTCTATTTGTGGCCAATGAAAGTACTGCTAGCATTAGAACATCAGTCTCCTTACTCTGCTACTTTGTTTGATCCTCTTCGATCTATTGTCAGACTTCATTGTTAAATATGTTATGGATTCATCCACGCACTCCAAAGTGTCCTGGCATTTCCTTACTGAGTGATTGCATCTTTCCATTTGAGGAAATGACTAATCTGCCATGAATAACTTCATAAGCATTATTTCATCACTTTTATTTGGTGTGTACATGAACCTACTGCAGATGATTCATGATAGTTGTGCATTATTTGTTTGGTATATTCTTTTGTCATTATTATGTGTTTTATAAAACTGCTTTTATTTCAACAGTCAAATTTTACCTTTTTTTCCAGTTCTGCCCCCAGTCCCACTGTCTTGAATGGCTATGTGGTGCTTACCTGCCTGCCAGGCTAAATCACAAGAATTAATTATCACATTATATTTACCAGGTCTTCTCCAAAGCAATCTCTTAAATTACCTTGTAGTTGGGCAATGTCATGTGTGAAGCAACAAGTGGAGGTTTCCAGCATACTTCTGAAGGATAAAAACCTTGGTATGTATATGTAACCTTATGTACGAGCATACATAACAATGTTACATTGGCTATGCATCTTGCTAATTAAATACCCAGAAAATACTAACCTAATTTAAAATGAGAGGTGTAATGACACCAGTGAGGAAAATATATATTTACAAAGCCTAGAAATTGAAGAGGGGGAAAGTACAGTCTAGACAGACGAAGAAACAACTGGGAAAAACTAGTGAGAAACTAGTGTTTAATTCCCAGGGTAGGAAAATCAATAAGCATTTACAGTGGTGTGATTGTTCAGTTACAGTTCAGTTAAAGCTAAGCGCCTTGCAACATAGCAGCTTTAACAGGTAAAGGGTTTCTGGAAAATATGATGATGATGGCATTGGAGAGATAACAAACAACTTGAAGTTGTTATAATGACGTGTAGAGTAGTATTTGGAGACACAAGAGTACGCACAATGCTCAGAAATGAGTATTCAGATTGAATAGCCATAACAGAATTATAATCTAATGGGACAGTTCCAGTTCATCCAACATTTTTTACAATGAAGGTAACTGTTTTCTTCAGAGAGGGGCATATATTTATGCAGACCTGAAAAGCAAATTGATCAAACCATAACTAAAAAGAAGTAATGAAGAAGATAAGGAAGATTCCAATGCTCAGTTTAATATAAAATATTGTTTCTTGGAGTACTATAAATAATTATTACCCAACTCTCCTCAGAAATTTAGGCTGGCTCTCTCATAATAATGTGATGGTGGAGGAAAACATTAGTTAATCTTTGTAGCTGAAATAGAGGAATGATAGAAATATGCTCCAGCTCACTTCAAATTGCTAAAAAGTTTGCACAAACTCTGAGTCAAAGCACACGGGGTTATTTTTTGCCTTATGTAGCACTACTGACATACCATGACTATTATGTAAAACATGCAAAATATTGATGCTGTAGCGCAAACGGAGAAATAGAAAGGATCCTGTCATGAATGCAAGACTGCAATTCCTCTGAAGGTTTAAAAGGAGTAGTTGCATAATAAAAGATTAGAGTTCTGTCTGATTTCCTCTAAGAGCTGTGAATCCAAATTCAGAATTCTCTGTGAATGGCCTTCAACATACAGAGGTACCTGAACCCAACACAGCTTGCAATTGCACTGGCAGGGGAGGAAAGATGGGCAGGGAGGGCTTGGGGCTCCTTAGACACTGGAAGCAGTGGAGGCTCCCCAGAAAAGCCAGACATGGCCTGACAGCCGGGGCCCATCCCCACCAGCCAGGAGCAGGGAAGACTGGGGCAGCTGGGGCAGCCACAGCTCAGGGCATCAAGTATGTCACTAGGGATGGGGACAGGCTGAGGGGGGTGCTGGGATGTCAGTCCAGGGGCAGAGGTCAAGATCAGTCACAGTAAGGATATCCAGAGTCAGACACTGTCCAGCATGACTGAGAAGGGCCGTGGGGACAGGAATGGGCCGAGGCTTGGCCAGATTGTCAACCCACAGGTATGGTCTGGCTCAGCATACACGCAACAGAGATACAGCAGGGGCTATAGATCCCATAAGACCCAGAGCCTCCGATGAAAACAGCTTCCCCTGAGTCAGGGTTGGCTTTCACTAAGGATTTAGTTCTCTTCCTTACAGCTTTCTTCAAGATCATCAGATGTATGTGCTCCTCTTCAGCTATCTGGGATCCTCATCAGACCCAGGTGATTTAGGCTTATCCTGAGGAGATTTTGGATGAGCAGGACACTCTAGGGCCTTATCCATAGTTGTCTTCATACCTTAGCATTGTGAGAGTTCACAACTTTGCTGTACACATTGTTATCCAAAAAGTTGGTTATAATCTTGCAAATGTTCTCTATGTTAGTCATAGCCAAAAAAAGATATTTAAGTCTGGATTTCCACATTTTTTGATTCTGTTCTCTCCCACATGGAGCAGTTCAAGGTTCACTGAGCCATACACAGAAAGAGTAAGTCAGGCACTTAAACCTAGTAGGTTGAACACTCCACTAGATGGGAAATTTTCAATTCCCATTTTCACCTCAGTGCACACATATTTCTCTGTATGCAACTAACTTTGGATTAAATATTTGCCCAGATATTAGACTAATAGCTCAAAAGCATGCTTCCCACTGCAGTGAGTCCTTTCCACCACAGATCTATAATTGCCATCTGTTCCCTCTCTGTGATGCATTTTTTATTTTTTTCCCCACATCTTCCTTTTCACAAAGAAATCATTGACAGACAGCATCCCCCCAAGTTTTCCCACAAACTCTGTCGTCACACATCTAGGCTGTTCTCCTTGGCAAGGGAAGATTTGCAAGAAAAAATGCCTTAGCTGACAGCTTTTTTCCCCATATGTACCCCGAAAACAGGAAATATCCTGATTTCTCATATTGCTCTGGTCCTGGGAACCCTGTATTTGATCTTGCCTTCAACATAAAAGATGAACTTTATCCACGGTATCTTTCCAATATGTTCTGATTACTATTTTTCTGTGATTCTAATTGGCTTTGTTCTGAACTGGTATCAATCAAGTGTTGCTTGTGTTGCATGGCCTTATATCAGGCCCTAAAGAAACTTCTGTGGAATTCAAGTTTGTGCCTTACCTCTGAATAATGAAAAAACTGGATGTGAAAGCAATATCTACCTTTTCAGATTTGCATATGGCCCAGAGGGAGGAGTGAGCTGATTTTTTAAGTGGTTTCTGAAACTTCAGAAGCTATATTCTAAACTTGCATTTAGGCAAAATGTTAAAATATTTTGCCCACATTTCATTTGAAGAAATGAAACTTAAGCTTCAAAAATTGTATAATTTCTTTCTAATTAAAACAGTGATACAGAAAGGATAAAATTATAAATTCTTATACATAACAATCATTTACTTATAAAACTGGGATCACTGGCTTCTATGTCAGTACCAAGAGTGAGACAAGACAGATGATACATGAGAAATTCACTATTAATTTTTTTCTTTGTATAATTTTGACACGTTCAAAGTAATCCTCTTCTGCAACAGAAACTCTGAATTTTCTAGCTCAGTGTATTGGGATACTTATGCTTTTTAATCTTCCTTTTAATGGAAAATACTTCAGTATTTGTCAGTATTACTCTTCCTTTGCCACCTGTCATTATCTCATTTATGAAGTAGTTTCCTGAGTCCTTTCTAAAAGGCTCTGTACTCGTACGTTTCTGTCCCTCTGGTCCTCCCTACATACTTGGACTTGAAAGCTATATAATTAACCAAGTTTAAAAGTAGTAAAGAACCAAAAAGAAAAGTGAGACAGAAGAACAAAACTGGACTTCTGCATCAAGTACTTCTGAGCTTTTCCTGACAACACACATATTTCTTAGAACGCAATTTTGTTAAATGCATCTTTCATTGTTTGCTTATTTCCAATATCTATTCTGAATAAGGGTATAAAAGCCAATTAAAATATGACTTCTTATGAGTAAACTAAAAAGTAAAGATTTCATTTGCATAAAAAGATCTGGTTATCCTAGGCTAGACTGAAAAAATATATATCTTAGATTTCCAAATGATGTAACAAAACCAGTGTTCATTTTACCCAAAAGATGTTATTTTACAGTGTTTTGTTTTCTTTTCTTACTTTCACGGCTATCAGACTATTTTAAAGTGTTACCACGAAATTATTGGTTACAGTACTAACTCTATTAATATTATTAAAAGAAGTTCATGAAGCATGGGCATACTCTGCACCAGAATCCTACTGCTGTACATCAAAGGATAGCATGAAGTGTTAATAGTTTTAATGCTGAAGAGTATTTAAGTGCCTGGTTACATAAACCAAATTAGCACATTTTGTCCACATGTCGCGTTCCTCTGATATTTTGGCTGAGTTTCTGTTATTAAAATGCCTTCCAGATGCCATAATTGCTATTACAGACCTAATCCAAGTTTAGAATACCTTAACTGGAAAACGAAAATAAAAAAGAAAAAGAGTCCGAGAATCAGTTCCTTGGGGACTGGGGTAATCATGTGGAAACAATGCTTGAGACGCTGTCTCACATTTATACTTACTGTGATACAAAATCTAAGAAGCAGAAGAAACTGCTTTATCTGGATTTTATGATGCTTTGATATGTGTTTATACTCTTTTATGATTGCATAGTCCTCCTCACTGAAAAACAGAGATCTTGTAATTCTGATTTATTCAAATAATAGGAGCAGATAAAGTTAAAGAGCCTTATAATGGAAATGAAATAAAGAACAAGGATTTTTTTTCCTTTAGGTAATAAAATAAATGCAGTGCTGTTCAGATATTTTTCCATTCTTATAAACTGCACTTGCAACTAATCTTTACCAAGTTATTAAGCTGATCTTGCAATTATATATCAAAATAGTGTTGTCAGATGGCAATAAAACTGATACTGACTCTTGGAAAGAGATGAATAATTCCAGATGTATTTATTCTCAAATGAAGTCAAAGCAATAGCAACAAAGATGTTATATACCCAGACTTTTTAAAAGAACAATAGAATCGTTTTATTCACACAAGTTATACCATGAAAGTGTTTATATATATTCACTGAGGTTATGCTGCGTATCTAAAATAGTAAGAGTTTTATGAATAGAAGTAACTGTAGATATTCTCTTAAAGTATTCTGCATAAAGGATAATACAGAATGAAAGTATATTTGAAAATATCCCAAATTTTGTTGGGAGACCAATTGAGACCAATTAAGTAGCAAACTGCTACATACAAGAATGAAAATTGTTTCATGCATTTTATTGTGAAGCATGGAAGTACTCTAAGAAATCGACTTTTTTTCATTGCTATAATATGTCATAGTTATCCTTCCTGTGTGTTATCATAGTGGCTACAGGAAAGGTTACATTTTATTTTTCAGGTAGGAAATCACTGTTCTCTGTCCAAGTATAAAAGACTTCAGACCACACAGATTCAACTCTACAGGGCTAACTTAGGTCACACAATGCATAAACAGCTGAATCTGTATGGAAATCCTAATATTTGAGCTATTGTAAGTGCAGCCATGGATCAGATGGCGCCTCTTAGCATTTTACACCAGAACAGGTAAACAAAGAGAGATATATGGTTTCAGTATTCTTATTTTGTCAAAGGGAGATTTGAGCTGAAAGAGCTGTGCAAAAAAAAATTATGAGACACAAACATTTGTTTAACAAAAAGTACTTGAAGTGTTTAGTATAGGAAGAGACTGGAAGCCTACCATTTTGCTGCAGCTTGATTCAACCAAACTTGACAACTGTCTAGGATATCTATCCTCCTTGTCTCACACTTTTCTGTGATAGAACATTGGTCGTGTCATCACTTCATAATAACCTATATTTCAGTTATAAGATACATCATATAATGGCAAAACAACAGAAAAGGAAAAAAAAAGAAGTGTGATTGTGTAAAAGTGATTTTAAATTACTTTGGAGAAATTAAGGCTGAGTCTGTATTGCAAACCAAGGTTTAAACTGAAACATTGCTGACCAGAAATCTCTGGAAGAGCAGAAATGTGATGATGCATGTATTCCAAAATTCTTTCATTTCCCACTGATGTTTTTAAACTCACTGCAATAGACTTAAAGCAAATCTGATCAATAGTGTATTGACATGGCAAAAAAAAATTATAAGGTGAATTACTTAGAACATTCACTTGATATTGGGGATATTATAGCGCTTGGCTAGTACTAGATAAAAAGCAAGACCAACTTTTTTCAAGATTTTTTGGGGGAGAATATTTATGCACATATAGTAGAAATATAAATATTTTATTTACCTTTAACTCTCATTACATCTATTAAATTCTGCAGGGGATATGCAGACAGATTTACCATTTTCTTCATATCCTGCTTTTAATAATAGAATATATATATAGTGAAAATTATATAAATAACACCACTATAGTTTTTGTAGTTATCCACATATTCATTCATATATTGTGTATATATGTCTTAAGATCAGTACTTCTGTTCAGGAAATGTTAGAGTATGCAATGAAAGCTGAACCAATTTTTATTGCGTACAGTACAGGTAGTATCCATGTAGACATTTATATGACATGACTGAAAGACTGGTATTGCCTGTCCAAAGCACAGTCTTAGTTGAACAATATAAGACATTGTCTTTATTGATCAGTGCTTCAGATGATTTAATACATCCTTTACACTGTATCATTTTCACTTTCACTAGCTCCCTGCTCCCAGAGAAAAGCTTTTCACTGAAAGCAATCAAGTTGTGTTTTTTTTTTTTAATGGCTGTAGTGTTTGCTTTGGAAGACAGCATACAAACATGAGAATTCCCTTAATTTAAGGCAAGATTAAACATTTTTGTAAAGACACTACTTATTGTAACATATAAATTAGTCTTTAAAAGATATTCAGCCCTATAGCTAATGTATACCTGTCCAGCCAAATGCTAAAAGTTACTGCTTTTAGAATTTAATTTTTATCATCTGAACCCATTGCACACAAAATTTTTTTAAGTATTGAGCTCCAACAGTCTTCACGGATGTCAGCAGGAGCTAAAGTTAAGCCGTTTCTGACAGATATTCAGACAGTAGCCTACTAATCCACTGTGTCTAACTATTGACAGTTACATTTGAAATGTGACTGAGGACAACTAAAACTAGATAGTAAAGATACGTAAGTAAAAAAACAAAGACAGGGAGAATGAAGGTAGTCATCGCAAAGTTGTAGAGAGGAGGCATGAAAATGAGCAAGCAACTTTGGATTTGAGATATAAATTGTAACATAACAACCGTCACTGTGTAAGTCATGCATGTGCAAAGAGTGAGCTGGATGCATAGTGACAATGAAGGGCATGGTGACAGGTTTGTGTCTGTAATGTAATTATTCCAAGATGTCCTTCTGTACATGCTATATAATGTGATTAGAATAGGAGGGAGAAGAAAAAGATTTTTTTTAATTGGCAGCTTTTGCAGATATTATGCTTCCGCTCATAAATGAACTGATTCTAAACTTACTTTTGATATAATACCTTAATATAAATCATCTTTATTATGGATCTACAGTAATGTCATCATTCAAATGGATGAACTTTGCTTGCAGCTCTTCTGTTTAGATATAGTTTTGGACCTGACCAGACCATACTTGGTGGAATGTTGCCAATTTGCAGATTTTTTATCTTGTTCTTTCACATATGTACACATAAACACATGTAAGTAGTATCTTGTCTCAGAGCAGACGAGACAACATCTGTGTGTTATCTGTTTGAAGCTTTAAAAACAATGACAAACAGAAAAGCAAGTTGAACCCAGCTGAGATCATGCCTAAATTTGTTCTTAACTGTATACTGAATATAGTAACATATAAATATTTATATTTCTTGACCAAAGTGAACACTATTAAGTATGAAAACCCTGTAAATATTTCTTCATTTCTCTCTGTCTTTAATAAACTTTACAAAAAATCATCAGGTGATCAAAGATTATGTTTTTGCTATGAGATAGAAGAGAATATGGGTACCTTTTAGTGTTTTAGGAGCTTTCCAAAGTTTTATTAACTGAACTGGATGAAACTAAAAGATTTCTTTCTTCATAGCAATGAGTGTTTATACTGTAAATGAAATCTAATAGGTCTAGGTTTGTTTTTCAGTGACCGATCTTAATCACTTCTGCTCTTTATCTTCCAATTTAGTGACAGCAGTATATTTTCCATATCAGCAAATGAATGGCAGTTCATGGAATCTATACTTTCAGCTATGACAGCACCGTTATTCTGGAGACAGGTGGCTTTTAATTCCTGTGGCGCAGAGGAATTACATCTTTTGAAAGCTGCTGGTAAGTAAAAAATTGGGAATGGCCAAAGATGGAAAGCAATTCTAAATGAGTGTTTTTGCACTTAGATTCAAGAACCACTGAAGCTTATATGAGCTTTTCCGTTTAATTCCTATTTAATATATGACAAGCAGATGAGACAAATTATTCTACCCTCCCTTTAAAGATTTCTATGGAACACGCTTTATTTTTGTTCTTCCTCAGGGATTTTAAATTAAATGTAAGCCAAGATAGGAGTTCCTGTGGCTAAATACAAACATCAGCATTTAAAGGAGAGTGTTTAATACTAAGTTCTCTGTAAATCAATGTTAAATGAGCTCATCAGTTGAGCTGTTCTCTGTTTAAAATTGTGCATTTAACAAGCAAACTATATCCTGCTGACAATAAAATCGGCTGCTATTCTAATCTATTATACCTTCTACTAATGGATGCTGTAGTATAAAACTACTAGTGCAAAATGCAGTAGCTCTGAAAGCAATCAGCCTGAAAGTAGTTCGTAAAAGGCTAGAAGAGTGCTGATATTCTCAGCAAGATGAAGAATAGAAAACCACAAGCAGTAAGTTCATTCTTTCTACTTCAATACATTCTACTTCCTCTCTGCTAGAGTTCTGGGTTTGTGACAAAGATAATTTTAACAGGAAAGAAAAAAAGCTATTTGAATTTCAAAATACCCATATTACACACAGAAACTGTCATTTGTCCAGATTTATGGGCACTCACAAACTGATTTTTTTCTTCATTTCTTTTTTTTATTATTCTAAAGTATGGTGTGAATCAAGCATGCAACTCAATGGAAAATCTCTTATGATATTATCTGTAAGTCATACGCATTACATAGTAAGGCAGTGGAGAATGATTTGCTGGATATTTGGGCTAAATTATGGATGGTCAGATTGATAGGCATTTTAATTATTATTATTTTTTCAAATTTATCTAACAAGATAGAAAGAATATAATGACATGCTTAAGTTATTTGCTTTGGACTGATCTTCTTAAGAGATTTGTTGTGCACAGTTAAAGTTAATAGAAGCCTGGACGTAGATATTATTGGGTTTAAGATATTCTAGTAACATCAAAATTTTTCACTTGTTCATGTATGCCTTTGGCTGGCAATGGTATCTAGTTTTATATATATATAATGGTTGAAACAACAAAAAAATGATGAGCAACAGTAAAAAAGCCCCTTTTTCATCTTGCAATATCAATGAAATAGAGCTAATTCTGTTTAATGGGCCACAAAGTGTGTCTCATCTCTGTTTTATAGTCCAGAAAACAGAAGTACAACAATGTAAAAGATCAATGACATAGAGGCAGGATAGAAATTTGCTCTCCTGTGGTTAAAATAATGTCTGTTGATTATGATTGTACATAAATGCATTTCAGAAATGTTCTCATTATGTAATGAGGTGTTCTATAAAAGTAGTTTCAAGGTGTCATAGTCTCTGAGAATAGAGATTTAGAAGTCTGATTTGAGCATGCAAAGTTGTCAGTTCCTAGTTTTGCTCTGTAACTATGATCTTTTCAGACTACTCGAAAGCCATATCTTTAAGACAAAGTAATGCTCAATTTATTTTTGAGATGAAGCCATTTTCTTAGCACAACAAGCCAGGAAGCAGTTTACCTCTAGCTGCAAATAAAGTTCTGTAAGAAATGATTTCTCAAGCAAGAGATCACTGTTGTGACCTAAATATTCTACAGATCATTGCCCTGGCAGACCAAGGTTACTTTAGGTAAGCAATCCTGCCTAAAATGAGATCTGTTCCTGTCTTACAAGGCTGTTTTATTTGCCGCTGGTACAGTTTGTTACTGGAAAAACACGTCACTGAGGCCAGATCATTAATGTGAAGAGACAGCTTTTATGGTTCAGAGATATGGCACTGTTAATTGAAGAAGTGCAGAAAACTCTGTCGAATGTTCCAACCAAGTTACCTTCTTCCTGGGCAGACTTGCTCTGTTTATACTGTTTTGGCATCGCCAGAAGCATCAAGGCCAAACCTGACCAGTTCTGTTTTGAAGTTCTTATTGTTCTCCTTAATTTCTTATCTGACAAATGAAAGGGAATAAAACAATGAACTTCAGGAGACTTACTGTCATGGACCAGCCTCCATGCTGTCTTTCATGCTAACGAATATTACAAAGCATGCCTCCAGCATGTGGCCACTCAAAAGGAAAATAAGCTATCAATGAAGGAAGGCTGCTTTTCTGTGTGCTGAACCTACAGGTCTGAAAAGGCTCATCCCACCAGAGCCATAACACTGTGAACATGAATAACAAACAACATCAATAGGTCTATAATAGCCTGACCATCAGTAATACAAGAAAGATATACCAAGAAGATATACCAAGTCTATCAGGAGAATACAAAGGGAAGGAAGATGGAACTCCTCTGTTAAGCATTAGGTGTTCCAGAAGGTCTTTCTGGTTCCAGAAGTCTCAACAGCAGAAAGAGGAAATGTAGGAATGTTAAGATGTAGAAAAAATAGTGATGAAATACTTGGCATATCCACATAGCTGGGAGTCTATGTCAAAATACTAACAGTTACAATCAGCCCCGGTGGTGAAAGGCTGTCTCCATGATTGCAGAATCCTCCTTTTGTTTCCACAAAAAAAATTAACATCATAACCAACACTTGTTCACTTACGGATCAAAGGTTCTTCTGCAGTATTGTCACCAGCGTCACATGAGGGACGACATGGAGCATTAAGTTTGTTCTCGTATCACCTTATCTTGATACAACTGAAAAGGGGATTTCAAGGCAGAATTGAGCACACTTCTTGAGCAATGTCTACATAGGAGGAGACGAAGGAAGAGATAGTCTCAAACTTCAGTCTAGCACTCTTTCTCTCAAAGTCTTCTGCATAGGTTTATACATAGGCTCATGGCATAATTGTGTCACAAAGCCACAGACATGATGCTTTGAGATAAAGCATCCCATCCACCTTTCAGGAGACTGAACAGACAGAAATTGGCAAGTGAGAGCTTCAGCATGTGGAAAATCTGGGATAGCTCCTATAACACGTAGAAAAAATATTGTGAAAGGAGGAGGAATGGATGGAGCAATATGCCAGGGAATTGCAGTGGTTCTTCCAAGCTGCTTAAATGCTTGCACTAGGAGCATGAGGAAGCAAGAGGGCTTGTCAACACCATGAAATCTAGGAAGCAAGAATTCAGCTGTCAGCATTAGAGGCAGATCCAAGGTTTTTTGGACCTGAATATTCCAGAGGTTTTCCATGGACAAGCTGAGCAAGGTAGATGGTTCTCCAGCTACAAATCAGGAGAAGCAAGTGATCATGGGAGTCACCAGCTCAGCAAGACAATTGGCTCCCATGGTGATGAGGAAAGTTTTGGACTCAATTTTGTTTTATTTTATAGTACAGAATGCTTTACTTCTCAGGTGCATTGAAGGACCAAGACTGAATTTGCCCTGTTTTTACATTTTCTGTCTTTCTTTTCATAATCTGCTATATTCTGAAGAGGATTTTCGGGTGTATTTATCTGAATGGAATGTGAAGAGTTTTAGATGTGTGGGTGAGGCAAGACTGAAACAAATCTGGACTCCATACCATAGCCGTCTGTCTGACCTGATCTAACTGAAAAAACTTGGCTTTCCTGGAGTGCACTTAGTGCATATTATCTACAGAAAGAGGGACTGACCCTCATGTGAATGTTGTTTTGCTTTTAAAACATTTCAAGATATTAAGAAGTTCCTGGTTTGCAGTGTGGGCCAGTTTGTAAGATGTATCAGCAGCCTCACTATATGAGGACAATAAAGTTTACTTATATTTGACAATGGAAAAAAACTTTTGTAGTTAATGACAAGAAAGTATTATAATAAATTATAACACATGTCTGATCTTCTCACTCCATGTTTGCTGGAAAGAAAACCACTTGGTTCTGTAGTGAACTATGTCCTCTTAACTTGTAACTGATTATTCATTAATCATATAAAATTAAACAGTTTATTAGTTGATTCAGAAATTCGTGCCCTGTTTACAGAAGGGAAAACAAAGAGACACTTTAGCAGAGAAAAGTAAAATACATGAAGGGATTTGTTGGTAACATGATTTATGAACAGAACAAGAGGGAATTTCACCATTCTGATTACCTCGCATCACAAAAAATAAAGAAATTTCTTATCTTATGGATAGCTAGTGACCAAAATAATGTGTTATCAAATGAAGATCCATCCTTTCTGCAGTACCTGTGCTCATACTCCAAAAAAACACTTCAGACCCTAACCCTAACCCTAGTCAACCTGAAATGACAAGAGATAAAGAATCAAGAATAACAGAACAAAATTGACAGCCCTCTGGAGGTCATACCTGTAGTTTTAGAATTACTCTTTGATAGCTATCCAAGCATGCATTCTTCCACTACCTCTAATTTTAGAATAGATGAGTTGTGATACATGTAAATAAAGGGGGAATACCTAACTTCAGTTCATAGGGCTGTCATATGGTTACCTGTTCTGCAAACATCAAGTTTGCAGACAAATCGAAAAAATATTTTAAATTTTATTGCTCTCTAATATTTATTTATACTTTCACCATGCTCATATATGTAAATCTAGAAAAATATAATTCATCACCTACTTCGTGAGTCCCTTCATATTTTCAGTGCCAAATGTTTACCACTACAACTTTAATGATGTCACAGAATTGTTGTATCATTACTGTTGAGAGGTAGAACTCAAAAGTCATTTGATTTCCAACAAAAGAATACGTAGCTGGTTGAAGGTATATCTTCAGTATATTAACACGTGTGATGTTCGTACTGTTTCACTTTCTCTTAGTCAGAAACTCTTAACTGAAGCTGAATCTTTCTCAGATGGCAATCTCCTTTTTTTGATCTATATGACCACTGTGCTAGCTAAGTGCAAGTACTTTAATACAGTTTTTATGTGAAGAAATATTAGATTGAGCCCCACCAACCTGGAACGTCTGTTCTTCTTTTGGACCACATGCTTTAATCAGTCCAAGACAGTAGTTTATATGTCTTACACACAGATCTTAGAGCGTGGAATATAAAAGCTTTCTAAACTCTTAGAGATTTGGCTTCCATGCAAGGAACGCAAATATAACACTTTGAATATCCAGTAGTTTCCCTACTTTGCTGAGCATAAGGAGTAGCAAGAGCATGGGGAATCTCTAGCACCTCTGAACTAGGTTGAGCTACTAAGGTCCCATCACTATTTATTAACCTTACAGAGGATTATATCATTACAAGTATATAACATTTACTATTCAGAAAGTTATAGAAATATATACTGTTGTGCAATATATTGGAACTGTTTGGAGCTTTTCTCATTCATATGTGATAAAAATTTTGATCTAAAGGTTCATCTCATAGCAAGAAGTGATACCCACTTGCACTGCTGCAAGCCTACTTATGGGAATGAGCTGTGATTTTACCCATTTATTTAAATTCCCATCTGTACTATTTAGAGAGCAGTTTGATTAGGATGTGCTGAGTACTGAACAGATGTTAGTATACAGAGAAGCTCTGCTTATCCCTTATCCATTTCTCTGTCTGATACAGAAAGAACTGAAGTAAGTATACACCTTCACTTGCTTCTCTCTCTAATTCTTTTTTCCCAGTAAAATTCAAACATCCTTAGGTAAGCACAATGAATAGTTCAACAAATACAGTAAGAAACATATGCATTTTTGTTTTAAGAAAATAATTTTCACAGGAAAATAAAAATAAATGAAGACAAAGCAAAGCCTCATTTATAGATCACCAGAATTGTTTGGGGCCTTTAGAATTAGAAATAAAGCTAATAATAGACCATCTCCATACATTCTTAGCAAAAAAAAAAAAAAAAAAAGGAGAAGAG
>WBMW01005769.1:39697-100737 GCA_013396635.1 Penelope pileata
AAAAAAAAAAAAAAAAGGAGTAGAGAAAAGAAAGTAGTTGAAATCTGCAAGATCTTGTATGGATTTGATTTATTTTTCTTGCTATACTTGCTATACTGCCTTTGGTACTAAATTCATACTTTTTTTTTAAAATTTTTTTTTCTAAGAATAAACACTTCTGTGGAAGCATAGCAAACGGGAGGAGAAAACTCCCCTTACTAGTGAATGTTTAAGAATTATTTAGCAAAATCCTCAGGAATTATTCAAAGGTTTTAACAGAATATTCGACTAAATGTTACATCAAAGGCTCTGGAGAGTAACGTACAATAATTCATTGACAATCTCAGCCTTGTTGTCTGTGACACAGATGGAATTAAAGGCATAGACACATCTGGATTAGTTTAATCATTTCTCACTTATAACAAGGAACGAAGGAGAAAACTGGCTAAGTTGATTTTTGTTGTTTATGTACATCTGGAGCTTCTGACCATTCTCACTGTAAATAGTACTGGATCCAAAATATTTCACATTCTACATATTAAAATAATTTAAAAAAAAAAATCAAAGGAGAATAACCAAAAGATAATAGCAATAAAACAAAGCGATGCTAGGAAATAATTAACTGCTTAAACAAGAAATGAGACGAGCTTCCTGTCCAGTTCAAGATGTATATAGTCAAAGGACATGTATGATTGCAGTGATGATGTTAAGACTGGTTAAAAATTGTTCACCCAATAGATTTGCACTGTTTCTTAGTAGAAATCTGACTCAGTAGAAATCTGATAGTGAATATTTTTGTGGGATTGGTTGGCCAGGCTGATGGTTGAACTTGATGATCTTGAAGGTCTTTTCCAACCTAGATGTTTCTATAATTCAATGATAACAGTTCAGCAAGTATATTTAGTCTTTTCCATTTTGTGGCAGAAGCAGATCTGAAGGGAATATACCCATATATGCTGTTCTACTCTCTGTAAGAAATCTTCAGTAAGAGAAAATACTATGTCCCTCTGAAACGTATGGAAGCAAAGTTTTGTGACATTTTTGTTGTTTTTTGTTGTTGTTGTTGTTGTTTGTTTGTTTGTTTAAGCAGAGAAAATAGATCCTAAATATTTTTACTTCAGCTAACAAGGGTAAATGGGCACAAGCTACAGCAAAAGAAATTCTAATTAGATAATAGGTAGATTTCACTGTGAGGCTAAAACATTGGAACAGGTTCCCCAGCACAGCTGTGTAAATTTATATCTTTGTGGATGTTCAAAACTCATGTGGATAGGACCCTGATCAAACTGATCTATCTTTGAAGTTGGATCCAAGGTGATTCTCCTATGAAGAAGAGAAGTGAGTTTGGACCAGATGACATACTAGATTCCTTTGTGATTCTAAAACTTTATTCAATTTATCTTGGATGTGTCACTAATTAACTCTATTTACTATAAGTAGGTACAATTAAAATAATATTTTTGCAATTTGCAATAAAAACCAAAGTTCTTTCTTATGACTGTTTTTTTTTTTTTATCCTAGCTCCCACCTACTCAATAGATGGCAGTAGTAAAGTTTGAACACTAGCTTTCCTATACCCAAGCACAGCCTAGGGTCACTATTGTTAAATTAATAACTTAATCAATAAACTCTGGCAATAGGTTGGTTTCCATTTTCTGAGGGTAAAGTTACAGAGAGAATACAACAAATAATATGTCATCATATTATATTTGGAACTTTAGCGACAATTATTTCCCTATTCACCTTTAAAATATGTGTATATTAAAATAATACACTCATGCACAGAAAAATGTAACAGTTATAACATGGAAGGCTTTTGACATAAGAAGTATGTGTTTCACACTTATGAAATAGAAGTGGGAAATTACTAAAAATGATTACTGTTATGTGCTGTGAATACAGAATAAAACAGAACAAACCCACAAATTATTTTGTGTGTGTTTCTTTTTAGATGAGCAATTTTATTATTATTTACCAGTGGGATTTACAAAAGTATGTTTTAAATTTGGTAGATTATATTAGCCCAATTCTTCCACTGAAGTTAATGACATAGAATCCATTCATATTACTACCTACTCATGAATCAAAAATTCTAATTATATTTTATTTGCAAATGTGTTAAGGTGAGGAAAACAGATTCAATAATCTAGTGAGTTTATCAATTACTTGAAAATTCAGATTCCTGAAACAAATTACTCTACTTTGATAATAAACTCTTCTTCTCTCATATCTACAATATACTTGTATGAATGGATGCAAATAAAATCTCTGAAGTCGCTGCTGTAATTTCAAAAACCATGTAATCTACTTCTGGAGTAAGCAATTTCACATTTTTTTTTGCTTTATTTTTCCTATAAAGTGTTGATGTATTTAAGTTGTTGGGTTTTGCTTTTGTTTTCTCTTTTCCAAAGCCTTATATTAAAACCTCTCCTTTATCCCAATCTATTTGAACTATATGTTGATTTAGCATGCATTTTGCAATTTCTCTACAATGATGATCCAAAATCCCTCTTCAATATCCTTGATAACTGCCTGGAATTTAGTACTCTCACTAGTAATGTGTTTCAGTAAACCTCACATATTTGCAGCTGGTTTCCCTGGCTGTATCATTCATGTAGATGAGAAATACAGAAGATTTGGAGACATGGTGCCTGTCACATTTCACTCTGTATAAGATTGGCACATTTCTGTTTGACATGTAATCTGCTTTCTTTTTCAAAAGTTTCCTTTGTTTTGACACATTTGCTCCTGAATAGTTCCCTCCCCACCTACCCTTTATAGATCAGAAAGCACTGCTTACAAAAGACACAAAAAATGTATGAGTAAAAATTTCTGCTACAATTTATGTGAGAAATCTTCAGAGCAATTTTTAAAGAAATACTATCAATAGTACTCAGTATACCTGTTTTCAATCGTTTAAATTTGTATTATTATTATTATTATAATTATGATCCTCATCACTGTTTTGATTATTGTCATTATTACTCTCAATAACATTCCCAAAAAATAGAACAGTTAGTGTAACAGCTAGTGGCAGTAATTCATACTTCATGCTTATGTTAATTATACTATTTCATTCTTCCTATTAAAAGAAGTAATGGAGAAATTCTACTTTTTTAAGGAAACATTGGTTTGCATATGCAGTGAGTGCTGTATTCTTTATATAGCTCACTAAGTTTTATATATCCCATCAGAGACAGAGCTCAGCATGTGTTATTTTCTGTTCTTTCTAAATCATGTTGAAGTATTTGTTTTACTTGTGTGTGAGCTGTAGCCTGCCTTGGTTGCCCTTGAAGCTTTCATAGCTTTTGCGTGCACTTAAAAGGAACAACATAAGATTAGGTGACAGTCTTTCCACCTGATCTTTAATGTCCCCTCTCACAAATGATGATATAGTCTGTTGGCCTGACTTTAGTCTCCTCAAATTAAGTGATGTGTTTGGGATGTGCCTTGGGCTTCAGAGATAAATGTGCACATAGAATCAGTGTCATTGAAACAGCAGTTCTGGTTAGAACGTGAGAAGATTCAAAGAATTCTGGTGAGAAGCATGCTTTCACACAGCTTTCCTTTGCTTCAGAAACATGTTTCTTACTTATTCCATGGTATTTTACCAAAAAATGATGAATCTTCGTAGCATGAAGATGCCAGCAAATGAAGTGGAAAATGCTGGCTGGATACTTGAAATTAAATATTCTAAGACATTTGTGAAAGATAAGAATGGCCTGACTATGGGTCTCAAAATACTATTTTTAAATTCATTTCAGATAGTCAACTTATGCTCAGAATTTTGTTTTTCTTTTTTATGTTCCAGTTTTTCTCTTCCTTTTGCTAGGATCAGAATTAATTTCCCTTGTTTCTATCTTGAGATAGAAGCACTACCACACAGAAATGAATCTTCCCAGTTTTTCTTCTTGTGCAGAAAACTGCTTGCATTTAAGTGCTACCAAAATACAAGCTCAAGAAAATATTTGTAAGATGCAGAAAAAGAGGTTGCTCTTGTTCTGGTTGACATTTATGTACATCTTAAACTTGTAGGATGTTTATAATGACAAAATTACTGTCACTGTGAACAGTCATAGAATGTTCATGGAATAGCTTGAGTTGGAAAGGACCTTAAAGATCATCTAGTTCCAACCCCCTGCCCTAGACAGGGTTGCCATCCACTAGATCAGGCTGCCCAACACCCCATCGAACCTGGCCTTGAACGCTTCCACAGATGGGGCATCCACAGCTTCTTTGGGCAACCTTTTTCTGTGTCTCACGGCCCTCTGAGTAAAGGATTTATTCTTAATAACTAAAGAAAATCTCTCATTTCAGTTTAAAACCATTCAGCCTTCTCCTGTCACTATCAGATCATTTTAAAAGTTGTTCTCCATATTTTTTATAAGCTCTCTTCAAATACTGAAAGGCTGCAATGAGGTCTCCGCAGAGCCTT
The DNA here is from genome assembly GCA_013396635.1 of Penelope pileata. Taxonomy (NCBI): domain Eukaryota; kingdom Metazoa; phylum Chordata; class Aves; order Galliformes; family Cracidae; genus Penelope; species Penelope pileata. The sequence continues at coordinate 44,112 of WBMW01005769.1, forward strand.
TTCTTCTGCAGGCTGAACAAGCCCAGGTTCCTCAGCCTGTCTTCATAAGAGAGGTGCTCCAGCCCTCTGATCTTCCTCATGGCCTTTTCTGGACTCTCCCCAACAGCTCCACCACATCTTTCCTGAGCTGGGGTTCTCAGGCCAGATTCAATACTCCAGATGGGGCCTCACACAGTCAGAGTAAAGGGAGACAATCACCTCCATCATCCTGCTGGTCATCCTTCTTTTGTTGCAGCCCAGTATACCACTGGCATTCCAGGCTGCAAGCGCACACTGCTGGCTCATGTCCAGCTTTTCGCCCACCAGGAAGCCCAGATCCTTCTTGGCACGGCTTCTCTCAAGGAGTTCTCCCAGTCTGTATACATATCTGGAATTGCCCCAACCCAAGTGATTGGCCTTGTTGAACTTCATCAGGTTTGCGTGTGCCCACTTTTCAAGCCTGTCCAGGTCCTTTTGGATGGAATCCATTCTCTCAGTTTTATCAACTGCACCACTCATCTCGATGTCTGCAAACTTGCTGAGGGTATACTTGATCCCACTGTCTATGTCATTGATAAAGATGTTAAAGACCATGAATCCCAAGACATACCCCTGAGATAAACCAATAAAAAATGTGTTTATTTTGTTTGCTTGACTTTCTTTATTTCAGAGGATGTTTTATTTCTTTGTTAGCAAAAATGCACTTAGTTTGTGTCTGTTTGTATTAACTACAGGATGAAGAAATGCTGGTAGTTTGAAGCTCCTATTCTGTTTTAGGCACCTCTTGAATTAGAAATATTTTTTAAAATTTCATAAGTGCTACAGGTGATTATAGTTGTTCTATTTTATTCAAGTAAATAAATATTGGACAGATCCTCCAACAGTAAATTATATTTGATATAACACCAACAAAAATTGTGTGTTTAGTATTTTAAAACATTCACATTGAATACATTTTTGCATATCATTCAACCGAAGCTGGACTTAAGTAGTCAAAAGACAGCAGAAAATTTCATCAACTCAATTTGCCTCAGCTTTTTCTTATCCATGTTCACATTACATTAGGAATTAACTTAAGATGTAGTGAGATGCCTACTCCAAAAAACTCTATGCCAAAATGTCTTAATCTAAAAATACACCTGAATATATAGTTTCTGTTAATAGGCTGCAAGGGTGATATATAATATAAAATATTTAGATTCTCCCTGATGTGAGACAGAGTTTAAACTGCATTCCTAGTACATTTAGGGAGTACACATGCCTCATCATGATAAGAAAGAATATTTTAAAAGTCCACAGGCTGTTGACATCAATGAGATTTCTTGCAGCGTAAGTCAGAACAGTGCAGATACCAAGACTTTCTATGAGGCACAACATCCTATAAATTAGAACATTTGTATATAATTTCACCACTTGTGCTGAGGTGAGATAAAAAAAAAACCTTCAGAAGTGTCGTTCCCCAATTTTCAAGCAAAGATTTGTAGATTGAAATAAAATTCAATTACTTTCTTCATGTTTACTTACGATTGAATCTTTCTTTATAAAATTGATTCAAAAACATTTTATAGATATGAATAAAAGATAACAATACTTGAATGATTTGTCTTAAAATTTTCTAATTCTATTAATAAATCATGCATATATTTTTTCCATGAAATAGCCCCTTATTTGAAAATATGGAAAAACCTTCATGCTTTTTGTTTTCATGCCAATTATTTACAGAAATTAGACTAATTATTTTTAATGTATGTAATTTCTTTATTACTTTAATTTAATTAATTTCAAATAAGATCAGTAAGATTGCTGAAAATGATGTAGAATTGAAAGAAATTAAAACAGAATAACAGAATTTTACACCAAAACCATTGTAGTTATATTGATTTACATCAGCCACGGATCTTGGTTGTATAAACAATTTGGATCTCCATCATATTAGTAGCGTATATGTTCATTTTCAAAAGGAGCACTTATAAGCTTGAGATGGAACATGTGTAGATATAAAAACATTGGAGATACAAATCTAGCAATAGAGAGCATAGAAAAAGCATACGAGAATGTGTTAAGTCAGAATGTCAGGATTCAATGCACTTGAAAACAAACATTGTCACATAGGCTATTTCATTCCTTTAAATTGGAGAACAAGCAATTTTTTACTCCCTCTGAAGAAATAAGAGAAGAGTACATAAGCGACATGAGAGAAAGAACTGCAGTTTAAAAAATGGTGATGTGGCTGAAATTGTACTGTGAGATTCTACTCAAATTAAATAAATTGATATTTTGAAGCCTACACAGAGTAATTTTTGAAGATGTAACAAATGTTGAAACAAAGCTTTATTTGGGTATGTAGAAACTGAGAATGTGGGCTCTCAGTGTTGTATCTTCTACTAATATATAATTAATTGTATAAATTAATATCAAACTTCAGTATAAATTTATGTCAAAGTTAATTAGCTTATATTCTCCACTGTAAAAGGAATGTTCCCATGGCACATTCTTTTGACATATAAACCTTGTCTTCTGTTAACCAGTTAAATTTATTTACGGAGAGCTTTTACTGATTTTTACTCTACCACCTGTCATAAATCATGTCTCCACTCAGCTTTTGCATTTAGAAGGTGAATAAAATATTTTGGTTTTACTTAATAGAACCAGATCTCCACTTCATGCTAGAAGTTCTTTCTACCTCTATTCCAGTGTGAAATGTTTTCTTCCAGAGAGTATCCTGTCAGTGCTCTGCACAGTAGTCTTCTACTCTGGATGAAACCTGAAGAGAATCCTGAATAATGACTTCATAGGCATAGGGACACTGAAAGAGTATTTGTGTGGTCATGCAGTCAGTTCCTTATTTGGACAATCAGATGAGCAGGCCTGCTGTGTGTCTTCCATGTAATTTAGATAGCATTTTAATCATGGATGTTCTTTATACCATGTGGCTAAACCTAGATAATTAAGTAAAGCAGTTTTACAGCAGCTACAACAGATTTACAGAGCGGTGTTGGTTTTGAGGATGCAGTGTCCGCACCACGTCATCTAAAGGCTTGTATTTCAGAATACCTCTGGCCTAGTTTCAAAACACCAGCATGCTGATTAGAGGACACTAGGCCTTTAAGAAGTTTCTCTTTGAGGGTTTGGGGATGCTCTAGGTTGCAAACTGCACCACTAGAACTGTGATGACCTAGAGACTTTCTTCAAAAGTACATTACTGATTCTGATTAAAATGACAGCAATTTATCCAGCTGTTGTTTCCTATTCCTACAATAAATTATTGTAGTAGTGTTTATCTTGCCATTGATTCTTGATATTGCCAAGATTTATCTCATGCTATATAGTGTAGAATAAGACATGCATGACAATTCTGAAAAAATAAGTCATGATGTTGAATCAGTAGTACATGGTTTGAATTAAAATGAATAATGAATGTAGCTTGAAGTAGAATTATATGAACATTTTTTCTTTGTTACTTACAAAGATGTGATGATTTTCCTGATTTGCTCGTAAAAATAGAGAGCACTTCTTTGTGTTGTTTCTTTTTTTTTTTTTTTTATTTCACTCTTCATTTGGTCAACAGCTAGTGGTCAGCACAGCAGGGATGGAAGAATGGATAATGTAACACTCTGTTCTAAAGGACATATGCAACTCCTTAACAAATATTGTTAGGCTTACACTATAAAGTTTAGACACAATCCATATGTAGGGTGTAGTATGGATCTGGATAAGACTGAAGCTTTTTGGCACCTTAAGACCTTGGTTTACAGTGACTCTATACAGTTTCCAGATTTCTTGGAATTTCTCCTGGAATTTATGCTGAACTGGATGAGAGGGAACATATGGAGACATTATTCCTTGCACTCATAGAAGCTTCACAACTGAAAGAATGTCCACTTCATCAGGGAAAATCTGGTATGTTATGATCTTCACTGGAAAGACTAGGAATATGGTTCTAGATTTTTAATCGTAAACCTTGTTGTTGGTGTTCACAAATCTACTGTGAGAAAAATGTCCTTTGTTCTCTCTGGCATGGAACTGTTGGAATCTACTTGTGTATTCAGCAGCACAGAAAGGTAATCCTCACTCATAGAGACACCTACAATGAACAGGTAAAATCTGCAATGAACAGTGAGGCTGATAATGCTTTGGGATCTTAAAGCACTGTATTTATTTTCTCAGATTGTACTTCTTTTGTAACTTCTTTTGAGAGAACCTTTAAAATGCGGAAAGTATTTTCTATTTTCTATCTTTATGTGATATATATTTGCAAGGAGTCTCACCCTAAGTTTTTCAGAGTCACCTTTCAGCATGAGGTCGGAGCAGGTCCAGAGAAGGGCCATGAAGATGATCAGAGGGCTGGAGCACCTCCTCTACGAGGACAGGCTGAGAGAGTTAGGACTCTTCAGCCTGGAGAAGAGAAGGCTGCGGGGGGACCTGATAGCAGCCTTCCAATACCTGAAGGAAGCCTACAAGAAAGCTGAGGAGGGGCTTTTCACAAGGATAGATAACAACAGGACAAGGGGTAATGGTTATAAACTAGAAGAGGGTAGATTTAGACTAGATATAAGAAGGAAATCCTTGACTGTGAGGGTGGTGAGACACTGGAACAGGTTGCCCAGAGAAGTTGTGGATGCCCCCTCCCTGGAAGTATTCGAAGCCAGGCTGGATGGGGCTTTGGGCAACCTGGTCTAGTGGGAGGTGTCCTTGCCCATGGCAGGGGGGTTGGAACAAGATGATCTCTAAGGTCCCTTCCAACCTGAACCATTCTATGATTCTATGATTCTAGGTTGGAAATATTCATATAACATGGACGGTAATGCGTGCCAGTCGTTGAAACATTCTTAACAGGTCAACTGTTCGGGGTGAGAAGAGGGGGAAATCTACCAAATTATTGGGGGTTTTCCAGTTAACTTAATTTCAGCATTTTGCATCACTAATCAGGGCTTAAAAATAACAACCACTAAACCAGATTTTGCTCTCAGTTATATTTATAATTGAGTAACTTCTTTAAAGCTAAATGATTGAAACCAGTTACCTGAGCTGAACTCTGTGATCAACAGTCAACATACTCTTTATAAATCCAGTGCATATCACAGAATCATGGAATTATAGGGATTGGAAGGGACCTCTAGAGATCAAGTCCAACCCCCCTGCTAAAGCAGGTACCCCACATTAGGTCACACAGGTAGGCATCCAAATGGATTGTGCACATCACCAAAGAAGGTGACTCCACAACCTCTCTGGGCAGCCTGTTCCAGTGCTCCATCACCCTCACCATGATTAAGTTCTTGTGCATGATTGTGTGGAACTTCATATGTTCCAGTTTATGCCTATTGCCCCTTGTTTTATCACTACACACCAGTGAAAAGAGTCTGGTCTCATCCAATTGCCACCCACCCTTTAGATATTTGTAAGCACTGTTCCTCTCAGTCTTCTCTTCTCTAGGCTGAACAGCTCCAGTTCTTTGAGCTTTTCCTCTGCATCTTTGTTGCCCTCTACTGGACTCTTTCTAGGAGATCCCTGTCTTTTTTGAAATGCGGAGCCCAGTTCTATCTATCCCACATCTATCTAAATTTCCGTCTGCTGATATACATGGCTACCTGTCATATATTATAATTGATTATTACCCTTTTATAATCTGTGACAACAAAGTCCTATTGCAGTCATAGCAAATAAAAATGTTTTTGCATTTGTTGCTGAACTTACTGATTCTCTGATTTTGGACATGTTAGAGCCACATGAAAGTGTGACAGTAATGGAATCTAATGCAAGCGCCTCCCCACTCCACATGAGAAGAATGGCAACTACCTTCAAAAACTAAACACTGTGTAAATTGCAGAACCATCTTAGTTGATGAAGGGTCCCTGTTAACCATATGAACAGTGATTGTACCTAAATAAAAGTGTAGTTAAACACAGAACTCAGTGGAACTAGATTCAGTATATCCTGGGATGCATTAAGAAGAGCCTGGCCAACAGGGTTGGGGGAGGTTATTCTCCCTCTCTACTCTGCCCTCATGAAGCCCCTTCTGGAGCATTATATCCAATTATGAGTTCCACAGTTCAGAAAATACAGAGATCTCCTATAGAGAGTCCAGTGGAGGGTCACAAAGATGCCTAGGGACCTAGAGCATTTCCCATACAAGGAAAGCCGGAGAGACCTGGGGCTGTTCAGCCTGGAGAAGACTGAGGGGGGATATCATCGCCGTTCATAAATACATAAAGTGTGGGAGTCAAAAGGGTCCAGGCTCTTTTCGGTGGTGTGCAGTGACAGGACATGGGGTAAGGGCCAAAAACTGGAACACAGGATGCTCCTTACAAACAGGAGGAAGAACTTTTTTACTGTGAGGGTAACAGAGCATTGGAACAGGCTGCCCAGAGAGGCTGTGAAGTCTCCTTCTCTGGAGATATTCAAGACCCGCCTAGACACTTTCCTGCGCAATGTACTGTAGGGAACCTGCTTTTAGGATGAGTTGGACCTGATGATCCCCAGGGGTCCCTTCCAACACTTATGATTCTGTGATTCTGTCTCTACTAGTAAAGCCACTAATCTGAAGTGAAGCTAGCAACCTAAAAATGTAACTACAAATACACCATCCCTGAGACCCGAGGAAGTACGGTATATGAATGACCCATAATAATAATAATAATAATAATAATAATAATAATAATAATAATAATAATAAACCAAGTAGATATCAGATTATACCAAGTACCACTGACAAGATGTCAGAATTGAGAGGTCACTGGTCTGATTTCATTGATGTCAAGGCCAATGATATTTCTGAGTGAAAAGATACTGTTTTCTCTTTTTCATTCAAGACACTCAAATGAGCTACAAAAATTCCATTTATCTCTGCTACACATTTTGAACATAAGGATTTGTACAGAATATCAAGTACAATTTAATAACCTAATGATTTAATGACTTTCCACAGTACTATGCACGCTGAATCACAAAGACAGAAAGAAAGACTGATACAAAGCTGGATGGATTTTACATCTTGTTGAAAAAAGGATTTAGGATGGGGATGGATATGTTATCTTGAACCAGTTCACAGGTCATCTAGATGAACATCAGTGGGACTGTAAAGAAAAGGCTGTGAACAATATATCCAGAGATGGGGAGTGACATATGCAAGTATTTCACTTGTGTTGCATATTGCAACACTGGGACTTGCAAATAATATTTTTTTATTTAGCCTACCTTGAGTTACAAATAATTTCAAGGGTGCTCCTTATAGCAATGTTGACTATCTGGGAGCAAATTCCCACTCCTAAAGTTTAACATACCACTAAGTTGGAGAGCGGCTGAGATGCCTCTCTGTAACAGAAATAACTGGAAGGCTATATATTCTGCCACAAGGCATGGGGAGCTCTTTAAGCTCTCAGGAAGTTGGTGACAGAATACAAGCAAGAAAGCAGAGATATAAAAACCTATCTTGAAAATCCATCATCATCATTGCTTGAGTTAAAAAGGACATCTGGAAAAATGTCCTCACAAAATCTTCGTGGAAATTGTTTTTATGTAGATTTAAGTAATTTCATAATCTAATCCCATTTCTGATATTCATATTGTGAGGTGGCGAAAAAATACAGTGTTCATTCCAACACATTCAGCACATTCTCCCATTATAGGATCTCTGTAGTTTCATTCTGAATTAATGCTTTTGGACAATCTCCATTTCTTGACTAGCACTGAAGACAGCTTGAAGACCAGAAGCATCTGGGCCATCATACTGCGTCACTAAAGGAGTAGGAAATGTCAGCATCCAGTTATTAGCTGACAGGTTAGGCTTAAGTGAGGAGTAAAACTAATTTGACTGTATTTAGTGGATAATTTATTAATTAGCTGAATTAGTTCACATTAAAAACAAAATGTGTAAAATCAGTCCACAATGGGAAAAGTAATATTACATTTCAGGAAGTGTTGTGTTTCATCTACGTATGCCACTGCTCAGATTATAATTAGCCAAAACAAAAGAAACAATAATAGGTACGCAAAGACTATTTCAACCCTTCTTGAAAAATATTCTGATACATGACAATATGTTGATTACTGGGAGTCATGGATTTCATCACTGTGACATCTGCATGTTTGTCAGGGAACTAGACTGAAAGACAATTGCACACGCATACACATGGAAAATCAATACGCTGCAGTGTTCACACTATGCCTGATCTGTGTATGAGTATGCTACAACACCTATTAAGAAGGTCTATTTCAAACTGCAACTGTTCAATGTCATCCTGTGACAGACTGTGATTCAATCCCAGATATCACCTCAAACAGTAGTCATACTTACATACAGTTCATCTCATTCACATACAGTTTGATGCTCAGCTGAAAGTGAGATGGCAGTGTGCCCAGGTGGCCAAGAAGACAAATGGCATCCTGGCCTGCATCAGAAATAGCATAGACAGCAGGACCAGGGAGGTGATCATCCCCCTGTACTCAGCTCTGGTGAGGCTGCATCTTGAGCACAGCATTCAGTTTTGGGCCCCTCACTACAAGAAAGCAATTGAGGCACTGGAGCTTGTCCAGAGGAGGGCCATGAAACTAGTGAGGGGTCTGGAGCACAAGTCTTATGAGGAGCAGCTGAGGGAACTGGGATTGTTTGGTCTGGAGAAGAGGAGGCTCAGGGGAGACTTTATTGCACTCTACAATTATCTGAAAGGAGGTTGTGGTGAGATGGGGATCGGCCTCTTCCCCCAGATACCTAGTGATAGGACTAGACAGAATGGCCTCAAGTTATGTCAGAGGATGTTCAGCTTAGATATTAGGAAAAACTTCTCCAAGAGAGTGGTCAGGCACTGGAACAGGCTTCCCAGGGAGGTGGTGGAGTCACTGTCCCTGGAGGTGTTCAAGATAGATCTGGATGTGAAACTCAGGGACATGGTTTAGTGGGCAATAATGGTGGTAGGTGGACGGTTAGACTAGATGATCTTGGATGTCTTTTCCAACCTTGATGATTCTATGATTCTAGAAGGTATTTTTCATTCCCTATAAGTGCTTTTACAGAATGTTTTGATAAAGCTATGGGGGAGGTTTATGTTAGATGTTAGGAAGAAATTCTTTACTCAGAGAGTGGTGAGGCACTGGAAGAGGTTGCCCGGAGAAGCTGTGGATGCCCCATCCCTGAAGGCATTCAAGGCCAGGCTGGATGGGTTCCTGGGCAGTCTGATCTAGTGGCTGGCAATCCTGCCCATGGCAAGGAGTTGGAACTAGATGATCTTTGAGGTCCCTTCCAACCCAAAACATTCTATGATTCTGTGAATGTTTGGCCTCTAGCCAGTCAATTGTTTTTGCTGGTCCTGTATATATTTATTTTAAAGAGAAGCTATTGGATACAAGTTCTGGAACACACATCTTTCTGAAAGCAGCAGTCAACTTAGGGAACTGAGGAGCAGAAAATCTACTAGGCTGGATTTCATAAAAGGACAAAAAGTTCTAAGACATATACTACAATGCTGCTTTGTGTTTACCGGCAGATACTTAACAGGTAAATACAATGATACACATGGCGTAACTTAAAGATACGTTTTTATTCACTAAGTAGATGTAGTTTAGCATAGTTCATATAGGTTTATATAAATAGGTTTAGTACAGAAAACAGAAATTTTGTCACGTAACATATGAACATGCAAAGTTACAAAAATTGACAAATTACACTGAATACATCTCTAAAGTAACTTTTTTTCCCGAGACAGAAGATAGGAGGTCTACACAACCACCGGCATTGTCACTTTGATTGACACCTTCATTCACCTTATCATGTTAATTCCTTGTCATTTGTAAATCAGATTCTACCTTGGTGCACATTATATCTCTTAAATTATGCGTACTAAAATGTAGAGCCAGAAAATTAGTGTAAAGGAAAAAAAAGAGCAAAATATGAAGCAAATTCTATATTATAAGTTTTGATTCAAGTAAATGTTTTTTTCCAAGAAAGAAAAAACTAATAAATACAGAGTCTTAAAATGCAAGTTTTATAGAGATGCTGCCAAAAACAGAAACTAGGGCTGTTTCCGTTGTCCAGTGATTAAGACATTCGTGTGTAAAATAGCATTTTGCCTCTTTCTGAGATAGCTTATTACGTAGAAGGTTAAGTATTTTCCTGCAGATTAGGAGGAAAATGAGTATGACTTTCCTTAAACTAAGAAAAGATCATGCACCTCCAACATCATAGCCAGGTGACCAACTGCTTTGGTGCTACAGTACTACAGCTCTTTTTGAGGAATAAATAGCCGCTAAGGCTTCCTGCTTCTCTTGACTACCGAAATGCATTCTGTAAAATCATGAATGTCTTAACCATGTTTCTGGCAAATAAACTACCAACAAATTGCATTATCCCTGGCTGGCTGTAAAGGTAAAACCTTGGCACACTTCTACTCAGAAAACAGCTCTGTAAAATTTGTATTGTGAGGCTCTGTATTTATTGTCTCTCAGGGACTGCAGAGAAAGTTTTCTTAGATATTTCCTAAGTGTCACACCTGGAAACTATAAAAGCTGCTTTGATTTCTTTCTGATTTTTACATTAACACAAGTATTAAAGACTCTGTCAAAAGAAATCTACTGGGAACATCTTCTTGTCTTCAATTTCTGCCTCTAGTTTAAATTTCTCCAAACAGAATAGTATAAAACTGAAGGCAAAACATACTCCTGCAGCTGAAACTTTGTTCAGATCCACTGATGATGCAGGAACGAAAACGGAAAATGACTCATATTCCATAGACACTTGGCTCTGCAGTGCTTCACTGGAGGACTAGAACCTCATTTTTGTTACTAACATATTCAGTTGTAAATGATTATAAACAGGTTTTTTTTTTTTTTTTTTTTAAATTCTGATCTCTTCGGTATGCAAATTCATAGAACAAATCCTGACTTGAAAAAAATGTATCTGGAAACCCAATGACTTGAGAAGAAGAATATCAACACAAATATTTATAATAATGTTTTACAGATCATAAGTGGTAAGTTTATATAAATTGCAATACATTTTTGACTCATCTGGGTATTTTATGATTTCATATTGAAATTTACCTGTAAAATTCAAGGGGTCTTTATTGTCCATTAGTAGTCACAAGTACAGTCTTAATCACAGTAGTACTAAAGAAAACAAAAAGGCAACATCAGAGCCCAGACACATCCCATGAGGAATTTCTCACATACAAGATAAAATGGTGATTGCTGTGACAGTGAGGTGTCTAATTTGGTCTAAAACAATGAAAACTAAATAGGAAATGCAATGTTCTTCCTTCCACATCATGACGAAGGAACAAAAAAAATGAGAAAGAACTACAGGAAAGAGGGAAAGTGTGAAAGTGAGATATTGAAGCGACAAAAGGGATAGAATGAGAATGAAAATTTACCAAGGAAGTGACATTATACCTGACTAGCTCCAGAAGGATTAGGAGACCGAATAAGAAAGCTGGACTGTAGAGGCAGAGTAAACTGCTGAAATTAAACTGAAATAAATGTGCACTGACAAAATATATTTTTACATCAAGAACATTTAAATAAGTATTCAGAATTAGTAAGGCTTGAGGTCTAATCTGACTGAAAAGTTCTGACTTAAATGGCCGATCTGAAATTAATTATTGCTGTTTCTTCTTAAAGGTCATACTTTGATACTTTCAAGTTAAACAAACAGTGATGTCCCTCTATGTAAGTATAACTAGATCTTGCTATGGGAAAAATGTTGATTCACCTAAGTGGCAGAATCTAATAAATCTCAGTGTTGTCCTGCTTTTCATTTATTTATTTAGGTAGTTAGTTAGCTATATGTCAATTGAACAGTATAGATCCACTATCCAACAACATGTATGCTTCATTTTGAAATCAGACTGATTTGAAGGGAGTATAAATGCTCTCACATTTGAACTAAAGCACCTGCTGAAGCACTTTGATAGAGAAAAATCCATGCTCTTCTTTTCTTTCTTTCTTCTGTCTGATTTCCTGTTACCCAAAGTTATTACACTTGTTATCAATATTATCAACAGTTGTTAAAATAGACTAATAGGAATGGAATTTATCATACTCTGCTCTAAATTCCCTTCAGGAATTAAACAGTGTGTAATACTCTGGTTTTTTTCCAGAGACTTTGTCATTCTGATATCAACATTAAACCATCTGAATTAGCAGATATGCAAACTCAAAGGAATTTGGATGACAAGTGATATATCAAAGTTTAAAATATGCTTTAGAAACTCTTACATGTGAGTGATATACTACTATTTTCGTATGTTGGAGGTCAAAAGTATAAACTTCATCTATTTTCCTGAAGGTTTCTTTGCTTTGACAAAGTCAAAACAGAGAAAACTGAGTATAGAAAATATCAGAATTTCTGATCCCTGCCAACTATTTTTCTGCAAATAACAAATCAGTCATCATAAACAATATCATGATTCTTCTCTCATTTACATCAGCTTCAAGAACGTCTTCATCCGCAGAATTTAGTGAAACAAATGAATTGTAGACACATAAAGTCACAGAACTATTGCCAGCCATCTCTCCTTCCTGAGATCAAATACACTCAGACCATCTCCATTTCTTTAACTTTTTAAACCCTTCCAATGATAGGAGTTCCACAGTTTTCTGTGGAATTACCCTGGATGGCATTCTTTCCCTCCAATTGCGCCACTAAGCTTGGGGTTGTCAATAAACTTGTGGAGTGTGCCATCAATGCCACTATCCATGTTGCCAACCAAGATGTTAAATAACATCGGTCCCAATACTGATCTCTGAGGAACACCACTTGTCACTGGTCTCCATCTGGACATTGAGTCATTGGAAGCAACTGTTTGAGTGTGACCATTCTACCTCCATCTGTAAAATCTGTGTCTCTTCAATTCAGAGGCGAGGATGTTGCGCAGTACAGTATCAAACACTTTGCACAAGTCCAGGTAGGTGATGCCAGTTACTCTTGCCTTATCCACCAATGCTGTAAACCCATCATAAAAGGCCATCAAATTTGTCATGTACAATGTTCACTTATAGAATTCATGTTGACTTTGCCCATTCATATCTCTAATCTTCACACAGATTTCACGAGGATTTACTCCATGACCTTGATGGGCATGAAAGTGAAACTGACTGGCCTATAGTTCCCCAGGTCTTCCTCTTTTTCTCTTTTTACAGTATGTGGGTTATGTTTCCCCACTTAACTTGTTGTTAGTGAGAGTGCTTTGGACACTGTGAATCTTTGTAGTATTCATTCATGTATTGAATGCTTATAGGTTTTCCAAATAGTGAAATAAAAATCTTTAATGAGCATAGTTTAGATTAAACACACCTTATTTTACACCTCAAGTGAACTAATATTCACAGTCAGTTCATATTGCACAGCTGATGAGTGGCAACCCATTAAGACACAACTGTTTTTTTCTGAGTGACCTGAGGGAATTATTTCAAGTGGTATCCAGCAGCTCTGTGCATACATCTTGAATTTCATTATTAGTTTTTAAAAATATAAAAAGCTTATGCAATGACATTAAAAAACCTAAACCTCACAGCTTTTACTATAAATGAAAGCCCTTGAAGTCTGCATCTGTTGTTTTTCTACTTGACTTGACTCCCATGAAGGGATACAGATGTACAGAAGCATTGATATAGAGGATAAGCTAGATTTGGGATGTATAGGTGTGTGAGAAAGGTAGACCCAGTCCTGTCTTTCTGAGCAAAGACTCTTTTTCTACTTGATATTGTTCCTGTCTTGACCCTGAACTGCACTCCCATAACATTCTCCCGAGTTCCAGGTATTAATTTATCTTCCATGTGGAACCTGTTGTACAGCAAATTTCTGTTATTAGTGTAATTTTTATTTTTAACTTAGGTGCTGACCATAAGTTTCTTCTGAACTTGATCCCACCAGATCATATTCAGCTTTTACATTCTTTCTGACTTTCACTGTCTACTTCATTCCAGACTGAAATTGTAGAACCAGGTAAGTTCATCATTGGTCCTGCTCAGAATTTGGGATGAGTAAGAAAATGCTGGTATGTCTACCAGACTTACCGTCAAAGTTCACTTCAGGGAAGCAATTGTATCTCAGCCAAGAGAGTCCATTTAGTCTTCTAACATAGTGTAGTTGAATAAGTATTCCTCATGAAACTAACTTTCAGTTTTCCAGTGGATAAATCCTGTCACTTCATTGTATGCAATACCACTGAAAATAATGTATCTATTGAAACAACGAAATTTAATTTCAGGTAAGAACAAAAAAGGCCAGCATACAGAATTTAGAGCATGAATTTAATAAGTTGTATGAGAAACTTTTCAAATATTATAAATGCATTCCTAGTAATCAAAGTGAGATCTAATCTCTTAAAAAAGAGAAATGTTTTACTCTGAAAAAAGAATGGGTTGGAATTATTTCAGTATTTTTTCTTAAGGAAATACTAAAACAAGCAAACAAAATTTAATAATGATGTTTTTATATTGTTATTGAAACTGTCACACTATTTCAGAATGACTGACATTTATTTTGTCTAGGTTGCTCCAAAAATAATGCCTCCTGTTTATTTCCATGGAAACAACGAAGAGCACAATAAAACTATTTGAGAGTAAATTGTCAGTTACAAAACATTATATTTCAGCATACTTACCGTTGTTAGCTATGCATTTTCACCAGCGATGAACAAGAGTCTTCATGCCACGCTTATAAAGATCTGCATGGCTCCAAACATGGCTTGTCTTTCACTTTGCTGCTGTAACTGCTGAAATGCGCCACCCACCACCTCACTGTGCTAACATCCACTGTTTGGTCTCCACAAACATGCAGCTAGCATTGAAGAATGTCAATGGGTGGTATTTTTTCTGCATGGAGGAATTCTATTCCACGCCTTTGTTTCAAACACACTTCCATGTGAGAAGCCAGTTTGTCAGAATGCCCCTCTGCTGCCATCTGTCACATGGCAACAAAATGTAACAGAATATTGGCAGGAAGGTTCAACCTCTACTGCTATACCATCAACATCTGCCTCTGACATTATGGGTCAACATAATAAAATAGGAGGCATTACATTTGGAGCAGCCCCCATATTACTACATAGCAAATTGCTGTAATTTCACAATCAGAATGAAATCTTTCAGATTAAAAAAAAAAAAAAGCTGTAATCAGGATGTTTTTCTGAGCTAGATTAGCATGTATTTTGGTACAGAGCTTTTTTTTTTTTTTTTTTTGTCTACAGAGCACAAAAATTCAGTTTATTTTGTGACTACTCTATGAAAATAGATTACCAGTGTAGACAGAAACACTTAAATACACACTTTCCTGACTGCAGGAGTTAAGAATCTCATTTCATTTACTTGTCATGTGCCTGTAATGCACACATTTACATCTGAACTAATTACTGTAGGCTATTTTACTAGTTAGTCAAGCAAAACAGGGAATTTATTTCT
Source organism: Penelope pileata (assembly GCA_013396635.1). Lineage (NCBI taxonomy): Eukaryota > Metazoa > Chordata > Aves > Galliformes > Cracidae > Penelope > Penelope pileata. The sequence continues at coordinate 59,481 of WBMW01005769.1, forward strand.
GCTGAACACTAAGACAGATCAACTGAAACTTGTTCTAAAATATTCTGGTTTTTACCACATGCTGCAAAGATGTATTAGTGAAACTATGATCAGAGAAAGACGTACATTCATTTAAAAGTAACTTTCTGTAGAACACTTCTGTAGTCTACAGAGAAGTGGTTTCACTCTGGGTTTCTAATGTATTGCTCTTGGTGCAAAATCAAGTGATTAATCAAGTGGTTTCTTAGAAATGAATCAAACCTAGTTTTGAAAAGGCAAAAAAAGAAATTTTATCTACTTCGCAAAATTTGATGGAAACATTACAGGGTCGAAATGTATGAATATATGAGGAGGAAAATATATTCATATAATGATGGAAATGTGAAAGTATAGAGGAAATATTCAGTCTATGCATATACATGCATGAGAAAAATATACAAATATGATATAAATATGAAAGCATATATATAATATACATATCTCCTTCGTAACTGTTGATCTTTGTCAAATCTGTTTATACTAGCCATTTGTTTTCGTTTGTATGAACTATGAATCTGTTATTACACACAACTCTAAGTTTAATAGGATACTTATTGTAGAATAATTACATTCCAAATGTTTATTGAAAACATGTATGGTTTACAAAGTTTTGATGATAATTTTGAAAAACTGTATCTGTTAAGTTTCAATGGATACTTGTTTAAAATCAGATGTTGGATTTTCATGTGCATTTCTGCCAAGCTCTGCATTAGACATACACAGGCTGAGACTGATTCATTTCTTTGATGCTTTGCACATGTAGTGTACTGCTTATTTTCATGTGACAAGCATGTGTTAAAATGAAATAGACTATGCCAATGGGACAATAATTCCTATGTCAAATGTTGAAAATTTACAGCAATGAACCATATTATTTTTTTCCATGAGTAGAAATTCTACTTAATAGTTTCAATATTTTTCATTAATTCTATCCCAAGTTATATAATTCAGTCTATACAGACATATACTGAAAATCAACTGCAATGTGATTGTCGTACTCGTCATTCAGTGCTACACTTCACTGCAATGAGCTACGCTGTTGGTAGATCTAAACAGTCAAATACTCTAAGTGCATTATCACACAGAACTAGATGGAAAGTTGCATCTGATATAGAAAAGAACTGAAATCCAAGTGATGGCACAAAGAAATAAAATGTGGATTTATTACTCTTTACCTGCTGAAATCACCTCCTGAATAAAGCAGATGATTGCTAGAAGCGAAGCTTTTGTCTTTGCTTTAATAGAAGAAAGTATTTGATCTTTCTTTGCTTCATGCAAGATATTTTAGAACTTCTGTTTTTGCATAGTGGAGGAATACACTTCCCCAACTTTGAAGCCTCTTTCCAATCTTTCTATGCATCTACTGCTTCTACAAGTATATGAAGTATATGAAGAGGTAGAGAAATGACAAATGAAACAAACAAGTGAAATCATTTGGTTTTGAATCACAATATTAAAGAAAATTCTATAGAAAGAGATAATGCTGGTACAACAGGCAGGATGTCCTGATTGGTGAAACACTACAAGGAGCTGCTGATGTCCAGATTTCAACTCAGGAAATGGGCTGCAGAAGCAATTGTTACTGATGCAGTCTCTTGATATTCCTTAATTTTGCATTTGAGATTTCTTCATCAAATAATTCTCTGGGTTTCTTTGTTTTTGTTTTTTTCCATAAGGCATGAGATACTTTAAAAATAAAATCAAGTGTGTTGGTCACTCCAAAAGTAATGCCTTTTATTTATTTCCATGGAAACATCAACAGCTACAAAGAGCACAATAACACTATGTGAGAAAGCAAATTCTTAGCTACAAAACGCTATTTTCCAACACAGTTATCATCATTAGCTATACATTGTTGCCTGCAATAAACAAGAGCCCGCTTACTGCGCTCATAAAATTCTGCACTAGTGGATGTGGCCCAAAAAATGTTTCAGTGTTTCACCACCCACTGCCTCAGTGTGCTAACATCCACTGTTTGGTCTCCATAAATATTCAACAAGCATTGAAGAATGTCAATGAGTGTAAGTTTTTCCATATGGAAGAATTCAGTTCCACACCTCTGCTTCATATGCACTTCCATGTGAGATGCCATTTTGTCAGACTGCCCTTCTGCTGCCATCTGTCACATGACAATAAAATGTAACAAAATGCCATACCACCAGCATCTGCTTCTGATGTTGTGGGCCAATATAATAAAAACAGGAGGCATTACTTTCAGAGCAGTCCTTATATAATCATAGAATTGTTAGGTTGAAAGGGACATCTGGAATTCATCTGTACTCAAGAAAGGACACCTGGAGCAGGTTACCCAGGACTATAACTGGTATAATCTGGTATAATAGATAATGTACAAAATAATAGATAATATATAATATAAACTGACTTCAACTTATAATAGCTTACTGTTAATCACATCAATACTTTATTTCAAAGTTGTAAATCAAGTTGTAATTCAAAGTTGAATGTAAAGGAAGGAAAAAGAATCATTTTCAAGTAAGATTTAAAGCTCTAGTAAACTTGGAAGTTAGTAAAATATCTAGACTTGGTAGGGCCACTCAAAGATTTAAGTGTGGAGAAGGTTTGTAATTTCTCTAAATCGAAAATGCACAAGAGATCTGGAATTACCACTACAGCCAAGGTGAATAGAACTGAGAGTAGAGTTCCATGCATAACTAAATGAATCTTCCCGAAAAGGATTTTAGGAGTGAATAAAGGATGTAACATGTGAGAGGTCAGGAAACACAATGAAATGATACATTAAAAAGAAATAAAAACTATTTGCAAGTATTTCTTTAGTCATTTTAAATGAGAAACAAAAAATGAAAGGAGAACTGGAGATCAAAGTGAAGATCGGTAAAGTTTAAAATCTAGTAATGAACTTTTTGTCTTTGTTTCCATTCAGAATGCTACTGTGTGATACGGAAGACAAAGTTTATTGACAGAAGCGAAGGCGGAAAATTGATACTAATTGATAAAAACTCAAACAACATAAGAGACTATGCTACTTACCTAGCAGCTGAGCACACTCATGTCACCGCTGGGACAGGGAGAGAAAATAAGGATGACAGGGAAATGTTGTGGGTCAAAACAAAGACAGGAAAAGCACGTCACTTATTGTCACAAATGAAACAGGCCTGGCTTGGAGAATTTAAATAAATTTGTTGCCAATAAACTAAACATTTAAAAACTAAATATTTAATTACTGATTCAAATATAGTGAAACAAGAAAGACAAACATTTGAATGCTCTTTTCCCTCCACACTCAACTACCAAAACCTTGCTATTTATACCCATTGCATACACAAAAGAAATGTAAATGCTTAGCTGTTGTTTTTCCTATTGATCATATTTTCTGTTTTCAGTAAACTGAATTTTATGTACTTTGTAAAAAAAATCCAGCAGCTTTTGCCTAATGTCTTCAACAGTCTTGTTTGCAAAGTAAATTTAACTGCTACTTTGTTTCAGACTCTTTTATAGGTTTGGCCCACAGATGTTTTCTCACACCTAAAACGGCTACAAGTGAATAGGTCAATCCTTCCAACTTGAAGAGCGCACTGAACTTCTAAAGAGAAAAAGTCCACTAAAAATTCATGAAGAAATTGGAGAAATCATGGAGATTAGTTGTTAGACAAGAGGGAATTCTGTTACATGTTCTCAAGTTCTATAAGCATTAAAGAAGGATCTAGAGATTCCTCTTTTACAGGGAGGCAGCTGAGGCAATCTACTCAAGACAGATTTTGTTTACTCTTGGTAGACTTCAAGCAATAAGACCTATAAAAAGAATTATGATGTTTCAACCATTTTAGTATCAACAAGGTATATCCATTACCTTACCTCTTCTGATGAAAGTTTGAGGGTTTCAGTTTCAAACTTCATCATATTTCAGACACTGGGTGAGCACACATCAACTGTGTAACTTCCCTATGAGTGTTTTCATTTGCTGGAGAAAGAGAACTCTTTTTTGTTTGTTTGTTTGTTTGTTTGTTTTACCCTTTCTATGTCGAAACATCATTTATCTAATGGGAAATTTAACCAAACATTTAATTAAATGACAACATAGAGCAACTCATTTTTGTTTGCATGTGAATATATAGCTTTAATATTAATCTTTCTCTGAAATTTTGATTGAAACAATGATTTTATCATGTCTTTTTATATTGTCATAATATTTCTAATATTTCATAAAATTTCTAATATAATCTGACTAGCTTTCTGAAGTTTGTGCATATTGTTTCAGGAGAGCACTTGGTTTTGAGAAAAGGCCGTATTGAAAGATGTAACAAACCTAGTCAGATCATATTATTATATTTTTTATTCAAGATAATTAATGAAACTATGAACTTATAATGACTCTTTTAAAAATCAATTATTCTAATTTATTAATTATTCATTTCATGAAGGAAGGTTAAAAAAACAAAAAAAGTCTTGCTTTATTGAGAAGGAATCCCTTGAGTAATTCAAGTGTCTCTGCTGAAATCACTAACCTGGCTGACTATGAGACAGCAGTGCCACACCTGGAATGTTGTGTCCAGTTTTGGTCTCCTCAGTTCATAAAAGACAGGGATCTTCTAGAGAGAATCCAGCAGTGGGCCACAAGTATGACTGAGGGCCTGGAGCATCTCTCTTATGAGGAAAGACTGAGAGACCTGGGCCTATTCAGCCTGGAGAAGAGAAAACTGAGTGAGGATATCATCATTGTTCATAAATATCTAAAGTACAGGAGGGGCCAGGATGAGGTGGATGGGGCCAGCCTCTTTTCAGTGGTGTGCAGCAACAGGACAAGGGACAATGGGCAAAAAATGGAACACAGGAAGTTCCTTACAAACAGGAGGAAGAACTTCTTTACTACAAGGGTGACAGAGCACTGGAACAAGCTGCCCAGAGAGGTTGTGAAGTCTCTTTCTCTGAAGATATTCAAGGCACGCCTGGACACTTTCCTGTGCAATGTACTGTAGGGAACCTGCTTTAGAAGGGGGGTTGGACTACATCATCCCTAGAGATTCCTTATAACCTCTGCAATTCTGTGATTCTGTGTGATTCCGTGAACTAGGCAATGCAATGACCAAGTGTTAGGCTAGAGCTCTTGGTGAAAAATCCAGGACAATAAACACAGAAGAAAAAGTAGGTGCAGTAAAATGAGATCCAAAATGTTGGATTTTTTTCAGAGCTGGTAGTGCCCAAGGGCAGGGAGATGAAAATTCCACTTTTGTTCGATCTTGAGATGCTTGATTAAACACTTCAGGAAACTGTCCTTCTTCATTTGATTTTGTCATCCTGCATTCTTTCACAAATGAATAAAGATTCACTCTTTAGATATACAGCTGATCAAAAATATACCACTTTCCAAATGTTATATGCTTTAATTAACTCTATAAATGTGAGACTAATACCATCCTCAAGTTAAAACAATTTAAACATAGAAAACTGGCTCATCTTCAAATTGAATCACACTGAGCTGAGAATCTACAATTATTCTACTTCCATGGTCAGTAAAAAACTATGTTGAATGACAAAACAAAACAGAACAAAAACCCTATGATATAATTTTGTGTTATAGCAGGGTCAATAACAGGATTTTTTTTGAAATAAAATCCATATACTGTCAGACAATCCACATGATGTCTATGCATTAATTTTAAGGATTTATTTGAACCAGATGGACAAAACAAAAACACTTGCAGACAGAGGTATATTTCTTTATAGGTTCTTCGCAGTAATTGTTCTGAGGTTCAGGCTTTCCTTCCTGTTACTCAAACTGCCAATAATGCATTGATTAACTCAAAATATATTCACAATCTCTTGTAGCAAAATTTTTGTGTTATGTTGTTCTTTTTCTAAGGCAATTTCCTTACAATAGAAGCAGTTTAAGAATAAACCAAAGCTTCTTTTGTAGGAGTCTACATTGTATGTTTTTGTTTTGGCAATCAGTGCATTGCAAAGAGTATCACAACAGTTATAAAGCTGAGTGTTTGTTGGAATAAATCTTCATGCAGGTGGGTGACAAACCCATATGACATCAATTAAGTTCCTGTTTCTTTCAAAGCATAGATAAACAAACAAGCAAAAGAGTCTTTTATTGTTCACATCATTATGAAATAGTCTTTATTAAAATATTTTAAAATTATACATATTCAAAATCAATGGCTTCGGTGATTTGGTGATCTGACCAAAAAGAGAAAATAATGAATAAGAGTATATAGTACGTGTAAGAAATGGACTTTAATGCATGGAAGTACAGACTTGTGTAAAACAGAAGAATACAAATGTTTGGGAGAAACTTTCGTGAGACAATATTATGTCTTTGATCAATCTGGCCACAAGTAGTAATTAAAAAACACAAGTATCGCTCATGAGCAGCCACATTAGGAAACAATATCCTATTGAAAAGGATGTTTCTGCCCCCCCTAAACCTAAGAAAATGTCAGCTGTATCTAAAATACTCTAGTAACATTCAGCAACTCCAATGCTCTGTTAGCTTTATCATAATGATATTCTGCCAATTTTAGCTTACCAATACAGCCTTGAAATAGAGAGAAGTCTTTTTACAGTGTTTAGAGTGCCTGACATTTAACAAGAAAAAGTGTGAGAGAAAATGCATTTTGCCAAGGATGCCAAGAGAAGAAAGTAAAATGCAATGACTGCGGAAAGAAATGTACAGAATATGTTTATTGTATGGCTGCCTGTCTACGCACTGTTATTTTTATTCTTAAGTTCTTTGCCAGTACATAAAGAATTATATTTATTCCGTCTTAATGCACTGGTGGAAACTATGAATTGAACAGTGGTGACTGTAGGACTGACACAATGCTACCTACCATGATACTCAAAACTCTATGGTAAGAGATTTTGTAAGGTCACTGAAAGACCGAAAACAGCTCTAAATCATGAAAAAGAAAAGAGCTGTTTTCTTGCTTGCTGTATAAGGTTGGCTGGGTATTGCTGTATCATCAAAGAGCATTTATAATCAAGCACATCACACTGATAATAACAATCCAACATTTTTTCTTTCACATTCTTTCCTTATTCATAAGGAATATATGTGAATTGTCAGTGCAAGAATAGATCCTGAAGAGGTCAAATGTCTTATATAACTATTCTGTCTAGCCTTCCAGGAGACTGTGAGAAAGGGTTAAACAAATGGAAAATAAGTACAAAAAAATCCTGCAAATTTACTCTTGGAGTAAGTATAGATTAAAATGTAAATTATATTGGCCACAGACAGTTCTCTATTACTAGTATAATTATTATGCTTACTTTCTCATCCTAGAGATGAAGAGTTACATTTTTTTCAAGAGTTCAGTGGAATTTTGCCTTCAGGTCAGGAAATTATCTGAAAGAATAAAAAGGAATCAGAGCTCTCTGACTCAGTTCTTAAACATTCCTCTTATTTTTTATTTAATAATAAATGTACTGAAATTATTCATTTGGTGGCCCATATATGGCTGTTCAATGTCTTTTTGCAAAGACTACATGCCACTACCTTTTTTAATTCACCAACACTTTACTGTGAGTTTATGTGAGAGACAAAAGGAGTAGAAGGGAAACTTCTGAAGTGTCTGAAAAATTTGCATATTGGAAAGATTTCTAAGTGGAAAATTATTATTCCTTTTTACAAAGTCTCAGGGGAAAAAAATGAAAGAAAAAATGTCTGGGTAAGAGGGAGAGATTTGTACTGCATATTTGAGAAATGAAAATAAACACAGTACTTGATATCAGTGGAACAATGCAATTTATCTGAGATGAGTATCTGTCCAAATTCCCATTTGTTTCAGGATTAACATCTACTTTCTACAACAGTGGGTGCTCCCTTCCCTTTTCCGCTGGTCTAACCATCAAACCAATTGTCTAATCAAGTTCAAATATTCTTTGTGGTGACATTATGGCATGAAAAGTCTATGGATTTTCTTTCTAAAACACTTCCTTTTCTTTTTTTTCTTCATTTTCTAGAGATCAAGCTAGGAAAACACCCATTAAAATGAAGGATATATATAATTTTATGAACTGGAATGAATACAGCTCAAATTTATCTTGATAGCTATAATCAGAATGTAGTCCAAATTCCACTGTTATCTTTAGGATTTTTGGCAGACCAAAAAGTGGATCAGAGACAAAAAGCAGGATGCCATCAGACACATGACTGTTTTTCTCATTCTGAATGCGTTCATTTAGCCACGGATACCTAATCAGCACAGTACAACTGCCTAAAGGCAATGTTTACATAACAGAAATGACACAAGTCACATTTATTGTAGTACATTTAAATTACTATATACATTTAACTGGAAAAGAAGGAAGTAGTTTCTTTACTTCTGTATGAGCAATTCCAGGATGCTATTCCTGGACATACCATGGACTAAGCACATTTTACTTGGGGAAAAAATAAATATTGTTTTGCATGCCCAGGCAAAATATATTACATTAGGTTGAATAACAAAAATCTTGATGTTTTTAATCTGCAATATTATAATTAGAGTTGTGATGAGTGTATTAAATTTCTGAATATTTGTTAAGGTTCTTTATGTTACACAGGGAAGTTTGTTAATGATTTTGGATTTTAAGCATTTTACCAGGTAAATAAACATTGCTAGAATAAACGATCAAGCAAGATTATTGTCATCTGCATTAATTTAAAGTACCAGTCTTTACAACTACCAGAACAGACTTCATCTATCTGGTCTTGTGCAAACAATTTGATACTATACTGCACAACATACTTGTCTCTGAACTGAAGAGAAATGGATTTGACAGAAGGACCACTAGGTAGATAAGTATTTGGCTGGATGATCTCACTCAAAGAATTGCAGTCAGTGGCTCAATGTCCAGGTGGAGATCAGTGACAAATGGTGTTCCTCAGGGGACAGTATCAGGACCAGTATTATTTAGCATCTTTGCTGGCAATGTGGACAATGAGATTGAGGGCCCCCTAGAAAGTTTGTCAACAACATCAAGTTGAGTGGTACAGTCAACACACTGGCAGGAAGGGATGCCATCCAGAGAGACCCTGACAAGATTGAGAGGTGGGCCCATGAGAACCTCATGAACTTCAACAAGGCCAAAAGCAAAGTCCTACACTCGGGTTGATGCAATCTCAAACATAAAAGTAGTCTGAGCAATGAGTTCTTCTCTCAATCTGTATACATATCCGGTATTGCCCCGATTCAAGTGCAGCACCTTGCACTTGGCCTTAGTGAACCTCATCAGGTTCACGAGCCCACTTTTCAAGTTTGTAAAGTCCCCTCTGAATGGCATCCCTTTCTTCTATTGTGTCAACTGCATCACTCAGCTTGTTGTCATCAGCAGACTTGCTGAGGATACACTCAATCTCAGTGTCAATGTCATTGATAAAAACGTTGGAAAGCACTGGTGCCAGGACGGATCCCTGGAGGACACCACTCGTGACTGGCCTCCACCTGAGCATAGATCCATTGACCATAACCCTCTGGCTGTGATTGACCAGCTCTCTATTCACCAAATAGTCCAGCCTTCAGAACCATATTTCTCCAATTCAGAGATAAGGTTGTGGTGTGGGACCATGTCTAATGCCTTTCAGAAGTCCATGTAGATTACATCAGTTCCCTTCACTTTATCTGCCATCACTCAATCATAGAAGGCCACCAGATCAGTTAGACAATGATTTTCCCTTGGTGAAGCTGTGTTGGCTGTCTAGGATTACCTTCTCATCTCATATGTGCTTTAACATCTCTTCTAGGAGGATCTACTTCATGATCTTCACAGGCATAGACTCACTTGCCTGTCATAGGCTCACTTGCCTGTGTCCCCTGGATGCTTCTTTCTCCCTTACTTAAAAATGAGAGTGAAGTCAGCAGGGACTTTGCCTGTCAGTCACAACATTTCAAATATGATGGAGAGCAGCTCAGCAATGACATCAGCCAGTTTCTTCAAAACCCTAGAATGTCTGTCATCCAGCCCCATAGACTCAGAATACACATTCAGACTCATAAAGCAGTCTCAGACTTACTCCACTTACTGTGGGAGAGATTGCATTCCCCTGACCCCCATCTAGAGTTTCAGGGCCATGAGAGGTGTGGGAAGCCTGACTGCCAGTGAGGACCAAAGCAAAGATCTCACTGAGTACCTCAGCCTTCTCCATGTCTGTTGAAGCCAGCTCTCCCTTCTTAGCAGAGAGGGCACGCACTCCTTTGCCTGCCTCTTCTGACCAATGTATCTAAAGAAATCCTTGTTATTTTTCATATCTCTTGCTAAGTTCATTTCCATCTGTGCCTTGGCTCTCCTGATTCCATCTCTGCATATGTGAACAGCTTCCCTATATTCTTTCCAGGCCACCATCCCTGTTTCCATTGACATTTCTCACTGACATTTTGGTTTCACAATCGTGTTTTGTTAAATCACTATTGAAATTATCTTTGCATATGGCTTTATAAAAATCTAAATACTTATGTTCACTTCATGTGAAAGAATAACATGGTATTTGTTTAAGCACAGTTACCCATACTATGAAACATTAATATATATAGAAGTGATGATTCAATCAGGTGCATACGTAGCACCTACATCACAGGCACAACACACCTACAGACAGTGGCTGGACATGCACTTCTTTTGAGAACTTCTTTGTTATTGGAATATAAATGCCTATAATTTTTCTTGTTTATTTTAAACGTGAAAGAAAAACTCAGGCAATTCATTAAATTGTTAACTTTATAGAGGATTATTTCATATATTTTTTTTTACTTTTTAAAAGGTAAACTTACTTGAAACTATCCTATTAATATTGTGCAACACTAACAGACAAACTCTAAATTATAGTTCACTGTTTTCAGTAGCTGCTCTTTCCTTTACCTTTCCAATGGCATAGCCTGCCTTGCTTGAAATTGTGTGGATATTGATGGCAGCCTTGTGTAAATGAAAGGGAAACTTCTGTGCTACAGTGGGGACTAAAGCAGTCAACTGATTTCCAGCATGTCTCCTAAATAGCTATTAGATATATATATATATTTGTCATTGTTATCAACTTGGAACTTATTCAAACAAATGACCTATACTCAATTCATAAACATCTTAAGCATCCAGTCCTCAGACTCAGTAGCTTTTCCATGTGTAATCAAAAATACTGAGAACATACTTATAATTTAACAGTTATTGTGTTTCTGTGCCAACAATTAGTTCATGCACATAGCTTGAATGCAAAGTTATAGAATAAGCAGAATCTATAGAAATGTAGTTGGTATATTTACCCCCCAAATCTCTACAAATTACAGCTTTGTGCTTTACTTTAAACAAATTATTTTCTATTTTTACTCTTGTTATAAATGAAGGAAATAAGATTCATATTAAAGCAGTACAATATGCAAGCAACATTATCATCATGTGAACACATGCACACAAACAATACACTTAGCACAACATTGATCAATAGACTTTTCCTGCCTGAAATGCTTGGGGAAGAAAAGCAAAAAAAAAATAAAAATAAAAATAAAAAAAGCTATAAAGTACCTAAGGGAATGGATATTTTTGATAAAATGCACATTGCACTTTAATTTGTGGAGCTAATTAATAAATCTAAAATGCTGAATCAAATGTGGATATTCAAGGAAAACTGTATTCATTTTCAGCTCATGAAAGAAATCTGAGCCCATTTCAAGTGGATGGTAACTTTTATTTTGACTTTATTTTACTGAGGCCAAGATTTTATCCAATAGCTTTAAAAAGAAACCAAAGAATGTGGCCTGGCTTTCAGTTCTGTGGATTATCATACATGGATTATGGCAGTAGAAGCAGCACCATTTTGTTGAGGACTATTCTAAAGAATCCCAATAATCTAGATATACATAAAATGTCACAGATGTTGCATCTACCTTTACCCAACTATTTTTACACAGCATAGAATACACACAGCATCGTGTGAATTGCCTTTAAATTAGCAGTTGGAAAAGGAACTGCAACTCATAACACATTTTTCACTAAGTACAGATCTCACTAACACTTATTTTAGTTCCCATATCAAGATAATACTTGATCTATCTTCATGAAAATTACAGATTAGAAAGCTGGAGAAAGGAGCATTCACTCACTGGGATGTTCACTTTGTATTGTAGCTGTAATAGAGCTTATTAAAAACAAACAGGATTGCTTCAGCGTCTAACACATTTAATTATTTGAAACTTCTTTGTACTTGTTTTTATTTCTAAATAAGGTCTTGCTATGCAAAAATCTACAGCTTCTCTGCAAGCACATTTTCAAAGGTGGGGGAAATAAGGGTTAGAAATCTTATTAGTATTTCAGAAGACGGTTTAATCTTGAACTGATGTATTTTCCTATTAGTATGGCCAATGCTTTTTACTGTACATAATAATGTTTCATTTGTCAGCAAGAAATCACTGTCATACTCCATGCTGTTCTGCTACTGCTCCCAAACTTTCACATGGCTTGTTTTGCTTCTGAAAAGACATTATTTTCATTATTTGAATTTGCATATTGGTTATAAAGCATTTTCAGTTACATTGAACGCTAACTTTTTCTTAGTACAGAGCTTTTTCCTCATTTCATCCCTTAGAAAACCACTTTCAAAAACATTTGCAGTTCAACACAGGAAATTTATGGAGAAGATCCTCCTAGAAGCTATGCTAAGGCATGTGGAAGAGAGGGAGGTGATACAAGACAACCAGCATGGCTTCACCAAGGGCAAGTCCTGCCTGACCAACCCTGTGGCCTTCTATAATTGAGTGTACCCTCAGTACGTTTGCAGATGACACCAAGTTGGGAGGATGTGTCGATCTGCCTGAGGGTAGGGAGGCCGTACAGAGGGATCTGGATAGGCTGGATAGCTGGGCTGAGGTCAATGGGATGAGGTTCAACAAGGTCAAGTGCCAGGTGCTGCACTTTGGCCACAATAACTCCATGCAACGCTATAGGCTTGGGGCAGGATGGTTTGGAGACTGTACCAAGGAAAAGGACCTGGCGGTATTGGTTGATGCTCAGCTGAACATGAGCTGACAGTGTGTCCAGGTGTCCAAGAAGGCCAATGCCATCCTGGCCTGTATTAGAAATAGCGTAGCCAGCAGGAGCAGGGAGGTGATCATCCCCCTGTACTCAGCTCTGGTGTGGCCGCACCTCGAGTACTGTGTTCAGTGTTGGGCCCCTCACTACAAGAAAGACNGCCTTTGACACAGTCCCCCACAACATCCTTCTCCCCAAACTGGAAAGATATGGATTTGATGGGTGGACTGTTCAATGGATGAGGAATTGGCTGCAGGGTCGAACCCAGAGAGTAGTGGTCAATGGTGCAATGTCTGGATGGAGATCAGTGACGAATGGAGTCCCTCAGGGGTTCTGTGCTGGGACCGATACTCTTTAACGTTGCAGTGCAATCACAGAAGCAAACCCAGGTAAAGTATTAAAAGGTTTAATGATTGTAAACAAAAGATTTCAACTTACACAATAGTGATCTCCCACCAAGATGAGGAACAGCCAGATCCCACACAGGAGATCCTTTCCCTTCGGTGGCTGGCTCTTAAAGAACCCCAGGGTAGTCCCACTCTGGGTCCACCCCTCCTGGTCACATGGAGGAGGGGCGTAGGTGTTCCTTAGGCCAGCCTCTGCCTTTCACCAGGTGCTCAATCACTAATTCAGGCCTTGACCTCATGTTTCCCTTACAAAAGTCTTCATCAATTAGATTGACAGTGAGATCGAGTGCACCCTCAGCAAGTTTGCAGATGATACCAAGCTTTGTGGTGTAGCTGACATGCCTGAGGGATGGGATGCTATCCAGAGACCTAGACAGGCTTGAGCAGTGGGCACAGAAGAACCTCATGAGGTTCAACAAATCCAAGTGCAAGTTCTTGCATGTGTGCCATGGTAACCCCTGCTATCGATACAAGCTGGGGGAATGAAAAGATAGAGCACAGCCCTGTCGAAAAGGATTTGGGGATACTGGTAGATGGCAACAGAATCCTGGGTTGCATCAAAAGAAGCATGGCCAGCAGGTCGAGGGAGGTGATCCTGTCCCTCTACTCTGTGCTGGTGAGACCTCGCCTGCAATACTGCATCCAGATGGGGAGTCCTCAGCACAGGAGAGACATGGACCTGTTGGAGCGCATCCAGAGGAGGGCCACAAAAATAATCCAGGGGATGCAACGCCACCCGTATGAAGACAGGCTGAGAGAGCTGGGGCTCTTCAGCCTGGAGAAGAGAAGGCTCCGAGGTGACCTGATAGCTGCCTATCAATAGCTAAAGGGGGGCTATAAGAAAGAGGGGGACAGACTCTTCAGCAGGGTCTGTGAGGTTTAGACAAGGGGGAATCGTTTCAAACTGAAAGAGGGGAAATTTAGGTTAGATTTAAGGAAAAAGTTTTTTTACAGTAAGGGTAGTGAAGCACTGGAACAGGCTGCCCAGAGACATGGTGGAAGCCCCGTCCCTGGATATATTCAAGGCAAGGCTGGACTGAGTTCTGAGCAACCTGATCTAGCTGTAGATGTCCCTGTACATTGCAGGGGAGTTGGACTAGATGACCTTCAAAGGTCCTTTCCAACTCTAAGGATTCTATGATTCTATGAAATTGAGTGGCCAAATAGAAGAGATTTGCTACTATTAAATACCTGGAGAAAAAAAAGGATGATATATAGTGGTATAGGAAATTTGAATGGGTGATTTAATTTTTTCTCTTTCATTTTTCCCTTTTTATTTAGGGCTACTGCCATGGCAAATCTTTTGAGTATTGTGTTTTTAGATGAAAAATAGCTAATAGTAGTAATCTCAAACCTTCTTGTCATGATCTGAGTCTGGTGATCCTCATATTATTTCTAGACTACTCATCTGCTAAAGGTAAATAATCTTTCCTAGTTCAAATTTGGAATCAGAGGATTTTCTTCTCTCTTGTATACAGTTGGTCTATAACTTTTTATTTTTTTTATGTTTCAGTGCTGAATTTACAAAATAAAACTTTATTTCTTCACTTTTTTGGGAAAAAAAATATTTATATTGTTGTATACCTGGAAAGTGTGAGATATAGAAAACTGGATTATCAACTCAAACTTCCTGAAGTTTGACATTAATGTAGCATTTTGATTCCTTGTCTTTTTATTTTATATAATTTGTATTACTAAATTTCACTTCAATCTCAGCATGTTCTGGAACTGTATTATATCATTAAATTTTATGGATACTGACATTTCGAATATTTCCTCAGGACCACAGTAGAAGAGGTAAAGGACAATGTGTCCTTGGGTGCCTGTTTTGTGAAGAAGCCTTGGAACATGTTATTACTGCAGTGAAGCTGTCTATCTGCTGCACAAAGTGCAGCATATCCACAAAGAAAAGTGTTCCGGGACTCATTTCAAAGGACCTTTTTCATGATGGATTCTGACGCAGAACAGGATGAGAGACTGGGTCTGAGATTGTGATGAAGTCTGCAGGTCCTGCGAAGCAAAATATGAAGAACTGAAGATTCAGAAGGATATACTGAGTCCAAGTAAAAATATATTGCCAAGGGGAAAATAGAGAAATAGCAGGTTCTGTCCAAGATTAGGTGTAGTACAGAGCTTCTTCCAAAGCTTTCTTAACTTCCAGACATTTTTGGTTCAGGACATTGCTCACACATAAGATGTCTTGTGGTATCTTTGTTGATCTTCAACTGTTGCTCTGAAATGCCAGAGGTTTCCCACAGACTACATTACATGGGTGTTGCAGGTTTACGAAGGTGTCTCAACAGCAGCAGGCATCTGTGAAAAAATCTTTGAAGTCAAGTTCAGGTCCAGATTCAGATAGATGAAGGTGCCTGTAATGTCTTAATTTACAAGTAAATTTGGTATTTAAGCTTCTGTTATAGCTGACACTGCCTGCTGTAACTACGGGAGATGGAGAACTACTCAGTTCATCCCAGACCAGTCCTGCATCTGACTGGCTGTAACTTTCCAGACCAGACTGACTGAGAAGACAAGGAGCTTGACTTGCTTCCTTGGGCACAAGTAGCCTATGTCATTTTGATCATTCTCAACATCAAGAGCAGATACAGGGAACACACATACAGGAGCCGTACAGCAGACTATGCCCCTCTGGAGCAGCAGATTGAGGTTAGGCACAACAAACAAGGCCTGGGGAATTTCAGTTGCCTTTTGTGTCCTGGCAAATGAGTCATCCCTGTGGATCCACTGTCTAAAACAAGAGCTGAGATATCCAATTTGCATGTTAATGTCTGTACACAGACTTTAGTTATTTCTCTTTTCATTCTAGCTTTGATGTTTCCTCCTTATAATTTGTCAACATTGCAATTACTGTTATCATGAAAACTTTTGTTAGCCAGTGTGAGTGAGCATAACCTCTCATCCTTTTATTCTCCAAAGTTGCTGTCTCCTCCCTGCTTTGTCCTATGAGGGACCTGCAATAGCAGCAAGTATCATTTCAGGTCTTCCATAGATGTAAACAGAACAAACTCTCCTCTTGCTCAAAACTACCTATGACCCCAAATACATTGGCGCCTAATAGGTGTAGAAAGGATAACACATCATGTCAGAGTACACATGGATAATGTCTGGCAGTATTCATGTGTAGTTGTTCTTTTTCATGGACTTGTGCTGTGCTCCTTTAAAAGAATAGTTATCGGTACACTAACACATGCATAAATACAGAAATGTAAAAGATCTTTACCTCTAGTTTTTTAAATACAACTTTGAAATTCTACATTAAGAGTTAGATTTGTATATATGAGCTAAAAGGATAGTCTTTAAGAATCTTCAGATGATAAGAAGCTGTACACTGTCATTGCTTCTTTGTCTTTTATACATTACTCACGAACATTTTTCACAAAGAGTTTTTCCTCCATTTTGATGTTCTTTATTGTTCTTTGATCTGGTCTTTATTGTTACAGAATCATAGTTCTTGTGTGAAGAAGTAAATAGTTATGCATAGCTAATACTGATTATTTTTATTTGAATAAACTTGGTTACATGATTTTAAAATGTTTCTGTCTCAGTGACAGGAGATCTGAAGAATTTTCTTTCTTTTCCTTTTCCTTTTCCTTTTCCTTTTCCTTTTCCTTTTCCTTTTCCTTTTCCTTTTCCTTTTCCTCTTCCTTTCTTCAGAAAAAGTCCTTCAAGGACCATAGGCAACGCTTGGCTTGTCCTTTGCTGATGTCAAGCCACATAATGAACTGTAACTGAGTAAACAGTTGGAAAACAACACTTCAGCTCTGAAGTATAAAACTGCATTATACATCATGAATTACTTGAGTGTTTTATTTGCTCTAATACAGTAAATACAGGACTCAAGCTTCAAACACTGGTGCATGGTGCTGTGTAGTGGCTAACATGCCCTCTGGTGTGGTTTTGACTTGTGCCAACTATTACCCGCTCCAGCTAAGAACAGGAGAGTTAATAACAGACAGTGTATGTAAGGATGTTCTATTTAGCAGAGGGAGAGGTTTTAACACTACAGATGTCTATTATGGACATTAGGTGCCTGAGGGCTGAAGAATGACCCCTGTGCT
Organism: Penelope pileata; assembly: GCA_013396635.1. Taxonomy (NCBI): domain Eukaryota; kingdom Metazoa; phylum Chordata; class Aves; order Galliformes; family Cracidae; genus Penelope; species Penelope pileata. The sequence continues at coordinate 76,960 of WBMW01005769.1, forward strand.
ATCTTACTTTCAAATACAGATGTAGTTTAAAGGAAAATCAAAGAGGTTAACTGAGGCTGAAAGTAATTAAACATTTAGAAATAAGCTTTTGCAAAATCAGTATTTGGGTCTTTCTGTCAATTCTAAGTTTAAAAGAATTGTTTAAAGGAAACTCAAAACACAGTAAAAGAGCTGCATTTGTCAGACAAATCTTTCTCAGTGGTAACTGAGCCAATTTAAGCGTGGTCTTTTGCTTTGTTAGGAGTGAAGACTTATTTATCTGAAGACAGAAGATTGTAAAAGTTCCAAAGAATTTACTGAGGGAAAATTACACTGCAGAAATGTTAAACATGATATACTTCCATCATTGTGATAAAGAAATTTTGTGTACAACAGTAAAAGTTACATAAATGAAGAGATTCTAGGGCTTTAAATTTCTTTTTGCTATAAAATTTAACATCACATCGTTAAAGCAAGTTATTGATAATTTGAGCATGATTTATTGTGATATCTTCAAATACGTTAAATGCCTCAAGGAGTAAAGGAAATGAAAATAAGAAATGTGTTTTTAAAAAAACCCAACTCTTTAGTGTACATAAAATATTCATGGGTGGTGGATTCACTTTGGGCTGTAATGATTTCAGCAGCTGGTTACAACAGCTTCTTCCAAAATAGAGATTTCCTTAAGGCTGAGATATTTTCTCTTTTAGATAAAGAAAAAGCTCTTTCAAACTGCTTCCTAAACTTAAGGTAAGTTGAATGAATGCCAGTTGAATAAAATTATAATATTTTTTAAAAAAAAAAAGATTAAAATGTTACTTGTGCTTGCTAGTAGACTGTTTTTTATGATAACTGCAGTTAATCTTAATTGAAACATAACAACAGTATGCATGAAAGTCAACATTATACATTTATTTGAGCAACCACGGATTGATCCAGTACAATGTATTCTGTTTTCCTAAAAATATGACATAAGGTGAAAGCAACAAAATTATCAGACATTTTAGTATCCCAATTAAAGGTACTTTTAACAAGTTAAGTAAGTAAACTAGGCTACTTAGGCTTTAGGATATTGTGGAGTTCAAATAAGTAGCTTGGTTCCAAAAGGTATTGAGCAAATTCAGAGTGAGGACTCTCCAACATGGGGAAAATTTCATTTGCAGATGTGACCAAAACAGCGGCTGCCAGAGGCTCCATGGCAGCCTGTACTTTCACAATTTGTTTATTCTTTCAATTAACTTCTGATAGCAGCTCTACTAAACATAAGATATTGGAAGAAGTGGACATTTCATTGAACAGAATAAAGTGGATTTATGCCAGTGAACATGCTCTTTTATATACGTTCTATTATAGGTAAAGTTTGTATTCGTATTCCTTTTGGAGGGTGAGAAAATGTATGCCAAATAAGGTAGAAGAGACTTATAAGCCACTTTAGACCTTTATCTCCCTGAGAAAAGACTGCAGCAGAATAAAAGGAAAAGTTGGGACTTCGCAATTTTCTGACAGTTTTCTGTTAATCACATGACTTCTTAGAAGCAAATTGTTTGACTGTTAGTATCTATCCCTGAAAAATTTGACATCAGGTCAGTTTAAAATGTGTTTTGCATGCACAGATCAATGCAAAAATGATAGATTTCTTCATTGTTTATCGAAATTCATGTGCTTATTGTTTTAATTATATTCTTACCCCATTCGCCAACATTATTATTTTTGCCTGATAAACAAGCAGCTTGGTATCAGAGAGCATAACAAGACAATCAATTGAATCACACCTCGTCAAGTTTCAATTTCTTGGGTATTTTAATTCATTTTCCTTTCCTGAAAAGCTAGGCAATCCAGTCACTTAAAATATAAGACAGTGAAAAATGGATTGGACACCAAAATTTGGCTGTGTGTTATAATAATGTCAGAAAGGACAGACATATGAGTCCTTGCTTGAAAACTCTCCAAAATTTAATAATAAATTTTAAATGCCTTTTGTTTCCATTTTTCTATTTTACAGGGTCATTTGGTTTCTGTCCCTATTGGTAAACAAATATATAAATACATAAACCACTCAAAGGCTATGCCAATTTATTAACTGATTTTTCCATAATAATAAATTTAATAATATTAATATTTTCTTCATAATTAAAGGTCTATAAACATTAATTCTACATTAAAAATTATTACTAACTCTTTACAAACTCTATCTCACTTGTTTTTTAAAATGAAATATGGAAGAAGTATGTGTACACGTGTTAATTAAGATCTCTTTTTTGAAAAAAAATGTGGGGGGTTCTTTTAGTACTTCTACAGAAATATAGGGAAGTTGTTGGAAAAGGTAGGCTCAGTAATTTGTTGTTAACAAAGCATTACTTTTGTGCCTTTGTTTTCTACTTTCCATTACTTTTCTGAAGGTAACATACAGCCATAAAATGTGGTTTCCTCTGTTATGTGCAGTAAATATTCGAGTAACATAAACAATTCCTAAAACCAAAGCTATCTCCAAGTCTGATCAGAATTAAAAAATTATTATTAGGATTATAAACTACAGAAATCTTAGGTCTTGTATAAGAATTCCTGGTTAATTCACTCTTTCGGATCACTTAGTATAATGCTAAATGTCAGAAAACAGTTACGAAAGCTGTGAAACAGACTTCAGTTGTATATATATCGCTAGAGTATAAACCGTTATGTCATGTAAATGACAAAAAAAAAAGAATCAGCAACCTGAACATCCAAACAATCACCTTGTTACTTCCCTTGTCTCATCCATGAGTTATAAGCTTCACTGTGTTACCAATTCACTAGAGCATTCCTGTATACGACTGTGCAACTTATTCTGCTTGCAGCGTATGCTACAAAAAGAGTAAAGTTCCTAAACTATACGTAGCTACCTTTTTCATTTGAAAAATTAATTTGAGACTAGATAGCGTTCAAAAATAAATACTTTGGTTCAACAAATTATATATGTTTGATATTGAAGTAGCAGGGAGTGGATCATGCAGGATGTGGGATTAAAGTCTGTGAAAGGTACAGTCGAGTCAGGCAAGTTTTTCTGTCCATGAAGCTGTTGCCTTTGGTCTGTAATCTGCAGCTAAAAGGTAGCTGCAGGAGTTGAGAATACATGTTTTATGATAGTAACTTTTGATTATCTAATTTGTGCCATATCAAATCCTCTCAGCAGGATTGCCTTTTAAAAAAATCAAAGTAGCAAAGTAATTACTAGCAAAGTAATCAAATGAAATAGAAACATATACACTTTTCAAAAGCTACATAAATAGCATTGATTACTTATGAAATATTTGAGCTTTACTTTAAAGTGCCAAAGGACATCTAGCGAAGTTCAGTGTTTAAAAGTAATCCCTTTTTTTTCAGAAATATTAAATATTACTTTTGTAAGGAGATATTACCACTGTAAATTATTACTTCTGTAAGGTCTGAGGAGTAAGAAAAGTGAAACATCCTATTTAATAATAGAATGCTTCTTATATTCTGAGTTACATGCAAATCTACAGCTAAACGGAGGGAGCTACTTAGAATAGAGTTTGCAGACGTCAAGTCCTTCATTCTGATCTGTGTTTCTAGGGCTGTATAAAGAACAGAAGCATTTAACTGTCTTATTCTGTTTGCTTTCTTTGTTGTTGGGTTTATGGTTATCGTATTTTGTTGATGATGGTTTTGTTTGTTTTAATGAAAAACAATCATTGTTTCTGAAGACTAGTTCGGATGCTAGACGATCAGTTTTTGAATCTTCTAATTCTCTATTTGTATCTTGAGACTGATTTTTGTTTTATCAATTCTTCACCATTAGGACAGATTTAGAACTATTTGGATGTTTAAAAATAATTTTACAGGTTTTCTGAATAAGCTATTACATATTTACTTTCTCCCTCTGTACTTTCTCAGAGGATATTTAAGGATCTGAAAGGGTTATGTTTTGATTTATGTGGCTGCAAATTTCACCTAATATTATTTTTTGTTAAAAAATTAAACAGAAAAAAGCACAAACAGAAAATCCTTTCTATACACACATACACACAAAAAAGTTAAATGTAGAACTGAAATTCAATATCCATAAACTGTAACCTATTTATCTATACAAAAGTATCAGAACATACAATGGAGTGGCAAAACAGATTCTTCTGTTACAAGAATTGCAGTAATGAAAACTACAGTACTTGTAAGAAAACTATTGAAGACTTCTGGGAAAATTTAAATATCATTGTTTAAGTACGGATTTAAATGTTTCTTTATGTCGAGCTGTTGGATTGGGTCCAGAGGAGGGCCATGAAGATGATAGAGTTGGAGAACCTCTTCTATGAGGAAAGGCTGAGGGAGCTGGGTTTGTTCAGCCTGGAGAAGAGAAGGCTCCAGGGAGACCTCCTTGCAGCGTTCCAGAGGGAAGCTTATAACCAGGAGGGAGATTGACTTTTTATAAGTCTGGTAGTGATAGGACAAGGGAGAATAGTTTTTTAATTAAAGAGAGGAGATTTAGATTAGATATTAGGAGGAAATTTTTTACTCATAAGGTGGTGATGCACTGGCACAGGCTGCCCAGAGAGCTGTGGGTGCCCCATCCCTGGAAGCATTCAAGGTCAGGTTGGATGGGGCCCTGGGCAGCCTGATCTGGAGCCATAGATGGCAACTCTGCCTACAGCAGGAGGTTGGAACTAGATGCTCTTTAAGTTCCCTTCCAACCCAAGCCATTCTATGATTCTATTGATTCAACAAAAGTGTGTATAAACATTAACAGCAGTGTACAATAGAGGCATTTGTTCTACACATGATTACTTTTTCTATATACTGTTACATTGTGCTCAGGCTTATCTGAATGTGACAGATTTTTCAAAACTTTTTCAATAAACATTTTTAAAATTTTAACAGATTTCTTTAAAATATGTATGTACCAGTTAGCTGGCCTTTTTTTGTAACAAATGAGCAGAGAGAGCGATGCACTCCAGAAAGCAATTCATCCTCTTTCTAAAATAAGGTAAGTTGCTTTCTGGACACAGTTGTCTCTTTCCATTGACTAAAGAGGGTGTACATGGAAAATACTAAAATGTTCTGTTTCTTTCTTCTTAACTGCCTCACTGCTACATTCTCCTTATTTTAATGATTATCCTGCACACAAATTGAAGGCAGTATACATTAAAATCTACCTCTGCAGCATTCACAATGCATAGCTTCTGTCAGTTACTCTAATTATTGACTGGCATAAGTTTCCTTTAAAGACCTCACAAGCAGCTAAAATTACAGTCTGATTCCTTTCCTGATTTTGAATCCTTTCACTAAGCACACAGTATACAGCCAATGTGCTATGTGAAGCTCAAGGACACATCAGCAATTTCTTTGGAAATGTGTTCAAAGCTCAACAGATTAGTCTAATTTAGCTAACAGAGCAATGTGAGTCTATAGCAATACCTGTTTCTAAATTAAGCTACCAATGATGGCTTGCAACTTTTTAAGCTTGGAAGATTTTCTCCCCCTCCCTGATACTACTCATTTCCATTCATCATTTCAACAATGGCTCTTAACCCTGGGCAATCTATCTTAATTCATTCTATGCAATAAGAAATGAAAAGAAAAGGAATATATATTCTACAGAAATATGCAGAATTACACCTTATAAAGTGCGTCTTTCCTTCTTTTGTTGCATTTGTCTATTTATCTTGTGAATAAGTTTTTGTGTAAAATAAGCACACTAACTTTTTATTTATACTAGTGATCAGTGTAAAATATGAAAAAAAAATCCAGAGCGTATGGATTATATAAATTTTATACACATCACATTACCTTTACTCCCTCGGAGAGCTTCACTTTGCCCCTTTCAGTGACTTTGTAAATCTCAGCTTTATTTTGTGCAGACTTCCAAAAGTACAACAGAGTAGTTTTGGGGACTGGTTAGATAAAACATATAAATTGCACATGCTTGTGAGATTTCCTTGCAGATATCCACCAGGGAGCATTCACTTCTGCCTGAGGAAGTAATTTGAATGGATAGCCGATCAGGTCAAGTTGAGATTCTTTCTGAGTCTGTGATGACATCATATTAAATTAGAGGACCTTGGAGAGATCCTGGCCTGAGTATAAAGTCTGGGGGTCTTGTGGGGTTTGAGGGACAAGACAAGGATGAAGTAATCAGACAAAGCTTCCATTTCTGACTTTAAGATGTGGAAAGTTGATTTTAAGAGTACAGTTTATTTATTAAGATCTAATGCTGACAATGATGACGTTAGCTTAAAAAATAACAATAAAATTCCTTTACCATCCCTTTGATAACAGAAACATATTTTCAGTAGAGAAACAGTTCATTAGAGGTGTCTTCTAAGGGTCACCTTTGTGTAAATCAGGTAGCTGCCAAAAACTGAAGAAAGGGGGGAAAGAAAAAAAACATCAATGACCCCATTCCTGACACCCTCTGGCTCCTTCTGCCCCTTTCCTACCCGAAAGGAGGACGAATGCTGCTGGAAGCTTCCTACCATCCCTCCCTGTCCTCAGCACTAGCGAGGTGCATGCTTTAACCACAAAGCCAGCAAGGCAATTCTGATCTGGCAGCAGCAGAGTTATATTGTGTAGCCTCCTGATAAAGCAGACTGATACTAGCCTGGGGATAAGCATATGGTATAGACACACAGTGTCTATATTTCCATGTGTCTGCTGGCAGTGTATTTGTTTCATTTTTTTTACGAAATCATCTCACTTCATAACTTTTTAAGGATTTAAATGAAATGCCAGTATGTTCATAATTTTTAACTCTCTTGATTGTATTAGGCAATGTCTAGACCAAAACAAAAAAAAAATCCACTTTTAGAGCGGCTATTTAGAAGTTATGAAAGTTCAGTAATAGTTTTAGCAAAAGTATAGGTTCTCATAGCTTTTTTGAGTGTAGCACTACTAAGCTTCTACTAACTGACTGCACGTAAAGATGTGCCATTGCAATTTCTAAAAGTATTAATTTCTGTATCAATATTCCTGGTTTGCACTCAGCAATTTTAAAATTAAGCACATAAATGTACTTACTGTAACTGCCATGTAACATCTAGAAGAGAGTTAAAAAGCAGAGCAACTGAGTGAAGTAACATTATAGGATTTTCTATATTGAGAAGGGATTATAAAAACTCATTTGAAATTTATTATTACAGAAAAAAATATATATATCACATATTACTAACGCATGCAAACCAGTGTTAAGGAAATGAAACTTGAACTGAAAAGCAGTCCCTGATAGATAACTATTCCCTGTTGGTGTTATGATCATGGGAAATTATGGATCCAAAGAAGATGTGGAGCAAGGAGGCAAATCCAGTACATACCCAAAGCATGTTCACTCAGATGTTATTAGTATCTAAATAGTGGAGAATAGTAGATTTTCTGTACTGGAGAAAATCTCCAATTCCTGGAAGCCCAAGTTTCAACTTTTCATGCATCTCTGAGAAAAACAGAGGTCTAAAACAGAACAAAAACATTAGCAAAATTAATCAGGCTTGTTTTATTAGAAGAGTGCTTCCATCTGCAATAGTGGCATTTGTATCCATGCTGTAAAGATTCAATATTCTCATGGATTCAGATTGAAGTCCAAGGTAAAGTAACTGCAAGAAAAGAAAAGCATTTGTGGGGTTTCCCTGTGCAAAACTCAGTATCTGATATAACATCTGATGCTTGTACATGAGCAAATGGTATGACAGAGAAGGAACAAATCTTTCATATTAAATTAATTCAAGGAAAACTTGCTATTTAATTTTCCTGATCATCCAGATTTTGAAAAGAATCTGGATCAGTCAGGAGCTCCTTAGGACCATCTGCTTTTCTGTTAGCATGACTGAGAGACTGTTTCTGTTAGCATGACCGAGAGACTGCTCCAGCCCTACCCAGTCCTGTTCTCCAAGGAAGCACGCTTCAGTTGTGAGATGACACACAGACCCATGTACATCCTCATCTATCCCAATACGAGAACTAGGAATTGGCTGACTGCCTAAAATATCTTCACAGAGAAAAGAACATGGAGAACTTTTGCTTGCAGATATGACAACGGTAAGCAACTAATCTCTGAAAGAAGAAGGGAGTAGATGAAGATAGCGTATGCTGCTGCAGTTTAGATAATATTGCTCAATGTTTGTTGGATTAGCATAAGATAGCCACAATTCTTTACTTACAGCAATTTGGAATAATAAAATATGCATAGACTTAATCAACTGGCACCACCCTTATGCTGTATTTATTAATAATTACAAAGATTTAGAATAAACTGGAGATTTGTAAAAGCATTTTCAAGTATTTTTTTGAAACTGTTTGGTTCACACACTTTAAAACTAGAAAGTACAGTAGTGACACAAAATCTCTACTAGAGATGGCACTGGTCTTTGCCATTTTTTCAAACTAAAGATGATTCTGAAACTTTTACTTAACATTTATTACCATTTTATCTCATAAATGGTCCCTTTGAGCAAATATATTTCTTTAGCCTTTCTTGAGTACATTATTATATGTGGCCATGTATAATGCAGCACTGTTTGCCTAACCTCTCCTTGTCTGCTTCTGTTGCATTTTTATTGGAAAGCTTCCAAAAATCTTTGTTAAAAGAGATCAACAGAACAAAAATCTTTGTTCACAATGAGATCAACAGAACACTTGAGCTTTGTTGGAGTACTGGCTAGGAAACATGCATCAATAACATTGCCTGTATAAAAACATGTTAAATATGAAATTGAATAAAACAAAATCCATGATAATAGAAGAACAAAGTTACTTAGCTGGAATCCCAAAAGTAACAAAATCACATATGCCATGAAGCCACATATGCTACCAGTACAAATGAAAATGCAATGTGGTGTCAATGAGTAACTCTAGGGTCACAATTTTCTGAGGAATATTCTGGCAATAGACAGAAAATCATGAGTGGAATAAGTATGTAAAATAAATCACTGTTCAGAGGAAAAAAACTGAAACAAAAGTGTCGAGAGACCGGGCTTCTGAGAACAAACGGGACGAGCTCATAGAGTTTGCAGGTAAGTTCTAACTTTATTGCGTTTCGGCAATACAATATATATCCCTTTGAAGTGTAAGCATTGGCGATCACGAGTGAAAGCATTTACCTAATTGGCTGTGTTGTCTCAAGCAGTTCTGTGATTGGTGATCATGCGCAGAGCACGCGCATGTTCTGATTGGTTTGCAGTGCTTTATCTCACAAGCGATAGGTAGTCCCCGGCTACCCCCCTGAATCTCTGAACTCTAGTTGACTTCTCAACCTTCACACAGTTTCTCCTCTAAGCCACGCTTGGCTGTCCCTATCCCAACACAAAAGGATTGATTAAATAACATAAATCTATGTGGATTCTGACCATTTAGTCAAATGCTAGAGAACAAGATGCTGAAACAAAGGTTAGGCTAGGATTATTGAATTATATAATAAATTCATGAAGTCCAGACTGCAATTCAAATAACATTATTAATCACTTACTGACCCGTTCAGCTACTCTAGGAATATTCGTATTTATCACTCCACAGACAGCATGGCTGTCACCAGTCAGGACAATTCTTAGACATCCTTCACAAGTTACAATGTATCCAGCAGAAGATTCCTATTTAGCTATCTAAAAGTCAAGCATCTAATCTAGTCTTATCTAAACTCAGCAATCCTCTGAAACATGTATCACAAAGAAGCTGTTTGTGATGTATTAAGACAGGCATCTACAACAATTCAGATAAATAACTACCTGGAGATGCTGCCACATCCTCTGGTCTTCTGGTGACCAGAAAGAAGATTATATGGTTAATTTAGATGGAGCAGCTAAATCTAGCATGGTCAGAATAAAATAGTGAATGAAACCCATCTGAATTTTTGACCTCTCAGTGTCTCTACTGACTTGCTGAATGCAGGATGCTGTCATCTTTCATCTGTACACAATAAATGAGATACTGCAGAGGCCATTGTTGTGAGCTTGTCATTACCTGAAGGAGATTCTATTGCAGATTAACCTACAGAATCAGTTTCTACTTTCTCACATAATCACAATTCAAGTATAAATAAAGGATTGATTCCTCACTAGGGATATAGCTTTCTAATACTTCTATCCAAGAAAACAAGCCCATAATTTTCTTGAGATCCTAAAAAAGTAAGAAACATTATATAGTTTTTGTACATTTTGGTTTGAAAACAGCTATGGAAAAAGCAGGAAATCTGTCCAAAAGACCAATATAGTAGTCTAGACAGGAAATACCTGGGGCATGAACCATTATTTTGGCCCTTGATAAAGTAAAAAAATCTGAATTGTTCCAATAGTAAGCATATTTAATGTGAGTGATCTGGCAGTTGCACCAGTAAGAGTAGCAACATTTAGAGCAGTGTGAAGTCACTGATTCATAAAGGTGAAACATGAATTAGGTGTGAAGAAATAAGTCTGAGAAAATCACTTTGACGTTCCTTGAGCCGAGATTTCCCCTGTGAGTGGAAGAAATACCACATTATAACAGAAGCTTTATAGATCTGCTTACACTCATTTTGCCTAAGTGTGAACTGATTAGAGAAGGATACAAAAATCTTTTATAGGAAAAAAATGTATTCTCAGCATTATCAAATTGCTTTGTAAATATGTATCATCTTGTCAAAGAAATAATTGATGTTTTAATATTTTTAATTGATCTCTTTAAAATATCTTCCTAAGAATTTCTCCTTAGTTTCTTAGGAATTCAAGATGCTTTTAAAAGCTTGAAATTGAAATACATATTTGTTTGTCACAAAACAGAATTTTTTAAATAATTTAGTGTGTATTTTACAATTTTGCTCTGTTTGAAATCTCAAAAATCCTCTTCTCCAGAGAAAAGTTTGAAATTGACAACAAACCTCCCAAACCCTAATTTTACAATATATTATACATATATAGTAGCTGAAAAATGTCTGATTAAAGAGATCTGAAATGTTTTTATCCTAGTTTCATTATCCTCCTTCTATGAACTACAGCTAGGAATATGCTTTTTTGCATATATGTCAGTAGAACACGAGAAACAGCAAGTATCAGGACAAATACTTTTGAAAATATTTTAGCTTAAGACTGTGAGCAGCACAATGCTCAACTTATTTAACACTTAGTGAATCCTACTTCCATAGGACCAAAATAATTTTTCTGAGGAAAGATCTCGGTAAAAGCAATTACCAAATTTATATTTTGCAGCAAAGATTAGTTGGATGTTGGCCATTAAGTTCTAAGAAAACACCAGCATCCAATGTGCACACTCATACATCCGTTCAAATATTCTTGCAAAAGCAACAGAAGTGTCTTGCTTAACTGAAGGTCCGGAAAGTGTGTATGTTTTTCATAGTAGCAGATGTGCAACTATGGCCATAGTTAAGCTATCCCTTAGTTAAGTCCTCCATAACACAGTGCATGCCTTGCTGCCTGTGCTATTCCTATGCTCACAAGAAGCCCAAAAGACGACTGTATTATTTTAGATAGGATAGCAGGAATCTCAGCATCTCTGAGCATTAAGGTCAATATTTGTTACTGATTAGAGGGGTGTTTCTTTCAATACAATGGCAAATAGTGGCTCCATATTCATTGATAGTTATGCACTGAAAAGCAAAAAGAATATAATTGAGGCCTGGTGTGACCACTTGCTTATATTTCTGTTGTGGCATGCATGCTGTGCCAGAGCACAACATATGGTGTTTGGGCTGCCTTTGTGTAGCTGCAGGAGAACAGATGATACTTGATCTGATCCTGAGTCTGCCAGGACAAAACTACACTATCAAAATATTTAGAAAAAATTTGAAGCAGTAGTATGAACATATGAGCAGTATGTACCAGTTCTGTACTTAGTAGTGTGTGGCTTCAGTTCTTTTAATCAATTACTAGAAGCTTGAGAATAGTTTTTTTCTCTTTAAGAGGGTTTTTATTTCTTTGTAAAGAAAAAAAGAAAAGAGAAAGATTTTCTAATGCAGAATCACAGAATAGTAAGGCCTTTTCATTCTAGAAGTGTGTCCTGATACTATGTGTGATAGAGTTAATATTATTCCTAGTAGCTGATATGATTCTGTGTTTTGGATTTAGGATGAGAATAATGCTTATAACACAGATGGTTTAGTTATGGCTGAGTAGCGATTATGCTAAGTAAAGGACTTTTCAGCTTCTCATACTGCCCTGCCAGCAAGGAACTGGCGTTGCACAAGGAATTGGAAGAGAACAAAACCGGGAGAGCTGACCCAAACTGGACAAATGGATATCCCATACCATTTGGCAGCATGCTGAACTATAAAACTGGAGGAGTTTGCTGGGGTGGATGTCACAGCTTGGGAACTGGCTGATCAATGAGCGATTACATGGTACACCAGTTGCTTTGTTATTCTTATTATTGTTTTTTCTTTCAGTTTTATTGGCTTTTTTTGTTTGTTCATTCTTTGTTGTTTTTTTTTTGTTGTTGTTGTTTTTGTTTTTGTTTTTTTTTTGTATTTTTTTTATTTTTTTTAGTTTCATTTTTGGGCAGAGAAGAACCTGATTCAACAAGGTTCAACAAGAGTTAATGCACCAGTACAGGTTAGGGGATGTGTAGGGAAACAGTTGATCACAGCATGAATTGATGATTGAGCACATGGTGGAGGGGTGTGGCTGGCCTGGGGAATACTGGTAGATCACTTCCACCTGTGACCGGAAGGGGTGGACCTGGGGTGGGGTTGCCCCAGGCTTAGATAAAGGCCAGCCAGGCAGAGAAGGAAGTAACCTGAGAAAGCTTGTGAAGCTGGAACTTGAGAGAAAGAGAAGATTGGTGAGAAGCCTGAGAGCAAGAAGACTGGAAAGGAGCTGGAGAAAGAAAGAGAAGATCAAATGGAATAGTTGTGTTTTGGGGACTTTTTCCATTACAGGATGACTTGCTGGAGAGCGGCTCTGTGGAGAAGGACTTGGGTGTCCTGGTGGACAACAGGTTGGCCTTGAGCCAGCACTATGCCCTTGCAGCCAGGAAAGCCAATGGCATCCTGGGGTGCATTAAAAAGAGCATGATCAGCAGGTTGAAGGAGGTTTTCCTCCCCCTCTACTCTGCCCTGGTGAGGCTACATCTGGAGTACTGTCTCCAGTTCTGGCCTCCCCAGTTCAAGAAAAACAGGGAACTTCCAGAGAGTCCAGCAGAGGGCTACAAAGATAACTGGAGGCCTGGAGTATCTCCCTTATGTGAAAAGGCAGAGAGACCTGGGGCTGTTCAACCTGGAGAAGACTGAGGGGGGGGATATCACCACTGTTCATAAATATCTAAAGAGTAGGAGTCAAATGGATGAGACCAGGCTCTTTTCAGTGGTATGCAGCAACGGAACAAGGGGTAATGAGCACAAACTGGAACATAGGAAGTTCCATACAAATATGAAGAATACCCTGTGAGGGTTACAGAGCACTGTAACAGGCTGCCCAGAGGGTTTGTGGAGTTTCCTTCACTGGAGATATTCAAGACCAGCGTGGACACTTTCCTGTGCAACCTACTGCGGAGAAACCTGCTTTAGCAGGGGGGTTGGATTCCGTGATCCCCAGAGGTCCATTCCATCCCCCACAATTCTGTGATTCTTTCCTTTTTTCTTTCTTATTAAACTATCCTTATCTCAACATATGAGTTCTTGTGCTTTTCTTTTCAATTTTCTCCCACATCCCACTGGGAGGGAGGGAGTGAATGGCTGTGTGGAGTTTAGCTGTCTGTTGGGTTAAACCACAACAAAGTGGAAAAGGACAGAATACTCTTGATCTGAGTGAATTATATTTTCATCTAAAGCAACAATCAAGTACAGGCTTCCAAATAGATGCATGTCCAAAATAAGAAATTTAGATTTGAAACTTAGATCTCATTTCTTAAACGTCAAATCATTCAAAACTATACCCAGATTTCCTGGAGATTAGGGAAAAAATTAGATATTTGCTTGGGACTATCTCCTTCTTTTAGAGCTTTTAATAAAAAAGATTATCATTTTCTTGTTTACCTTCTGTTTCTTTTTTCTTTTTAGGATTTTTTCTGTGTCTTTGCATTTCTGGCTTTTGTCTACGAACAAATAATGCTCTGACATTCCCTGGGAATGCCGTGTTTTATTCAACTATTTTCTTACTCAGCTTCGGAAGAGTCAGAATTTGCTTCAGTAAGGACTGGAGAATAAGAACATGGAGGCCTGGAATCACACCTGCAGCTGGTGGATGCCATCTCATTTTGTGGACTTTCCAGACCAAAGAGTTCTGCTTTCTTCTAACTGACCCCTCAAACCTATTACATCTCAGCTACACTAATTACACATAATTTCAGTTGTTCTCAGATCAGAATTACAAAGTTTGCTTGGATTTGAGCTCTTGAATTACAGAAGAATGCGGGGACAGATCTAAACCAGGTAGAATGAGAACAAGTGAAATCTCTACAAAACATGTCTGCTTTAATCACATCCAAAGTCATTTAAGTTTTTTTATTTTTAAGTATATACACTAAGATGGAAAGACAGAAACATCCATATAATCACTTTTTGAAGAGGACAGAGCTGCCGAGCCCAGCTTCTGTCAGCAGCTTCTCATTTGTTTCCACTTTTTCCTCTTCTCTGTCTTGTTTATTTCAATGTTTTATTGAACTTGATTGTAGGATCTACATATAGCCATATGTAGTGGCAAGTTAGAATTACTCTTCAGGTCATGCACTAAACAGTTTGGTCCACTGAGTATGGTGGTTAAAGTCTCTGAAATCTAATCCCACTTTTGCTTTGTCAAGTCTTGCATGGCTGACAGCAACTCAGCAGTAACGAAAGGTCAGCTTGGAAGTTAAAGACTTACAACCTCTAAGTCTCATTTGTCTGGAGACCATGGAAGTCTTATGTCTTTCCCACTACTTAAAAATGAGAAGGCCTATTCAAGAAACCACCTGCTTTTACAAAGGCTCCATATTCATTACCTTGTAAAAATACAAGTCAGACTTAAAATAGAAATAAATTAAATGGAACCAAGAGGCAAGTTAAAATTAATAGCCAAAACTTTTGCCACTATGAACAGACCAGCTGTCTTCCAGAATAAAAGCTCAGTGAAATAAAGTCAGTGCTCAGTAGTTTCCTTCATGGCTTGAGTCTGACCCTGGGTGGTGCACACATTCACAGAATCACAGAATCACAGAATTGCAGGGGTTGGAAGGGACCTCGNGGGGAGATGCTCCAGGCCCTTGATCATCTTTGTGGCCCTCTGCTGGACTCTTTCCAGGAGGTCCCTATCTTTCTTATACAGGGGAGCCCAGATTGCAATAGTGGTGGCCCATGTTCTTTTGCTTTAGAGGAATAGGCTTGAGGTTTCATTCCTGTTCTGAACAGCACCAACAGGAAATTACAGTACTCTTAGTCATCGGCTCCATTTTGCTAGCCAGTGTATTTTGAGATGGAATTGAAGTTCCTCTCATCTACTATCTTTTTTGTCCATTTCCTTGAGAAGAAATTGTAAGATCAGAGAAATGTGAAAAAGAGTATCTTGGAGTGGGTATGTGTAAGACATTCTTTCACATTACACTCATATGTAGGCACATAATTCACCTCCCTATATAATTTTGCATAATATTAGATACAGGGGAAAAAATGACACTAGATGAGATCCTAATTTGCACCAGAGAGAAACAGGAGGATCTGAAAAAATTTAGACTTTGTTCTTTAATCTTGATGATTTGTAAATCTCTGTGTAGATCCAGAGAGCTAAATGGAGGGATGTACGTGTTCCTTCTGCTCTTTTCCTGGAAGCAGTATACACCTGAGGACAGATGATTGTTATTGTAAATTCTTTCTCAACAGGTTTATTTTCTCCACAGTATATGGAAGTTGGCTTTAATTTCCAGTACTTATTACAAAAGGTTTTGTATGTATGCTAGGGGTTGTGGCAGAACAACATATTTCTAAGTAGCTTGAGACAAACAGATACAATAAATGGCCTTGCATTTTACTGTTACTCTTTTGTTTGCACAGAGTACTCAGAGCAATATATCCTTTACCACTTTCTTTTCATTTCTATTTCATTCACAGTACATTTTAAACCATGAGGGAGGAAAAGAATAGAAGTTTGAAAATTGAAACAGCTGTACCAGAATCAGAACAATGCCATGGTTCATTTCAGTCATTTCATTTCAGATAAATTTAACACTCTTGCTCTCCTCCTCTGGCTGCTTAATATGGAAATTATTTAGTTTAATTATTATAAATGATCCTGTCAAATAGAGAAAATCACCGTGGCCCAAATAAATCACAACAGTATTACAGATTCTCAATTAGAACAAATCCCTAGTCCCAATTAAAAATGAATGTCTGTATCAAGAATCAAAGAAGCTTTTATTCCTCACTCATATTTATATTTGGGAAGGCATCTGGTCTATTTTAAGTGTTTTTTTCAGTGCTAAAAAGGGTGGAATATTATAGCTAAATTCTATAAACTCTGCATCTGATGGTCTTTCCCTATGAGGCTCTGAGATGAGGCATGATCCTGTTACGAACCTCATGGGAAAAGACTCTTACGGGGTGGAAGGAATCATTAAAATAAAAGACAAAGGACATGTATATACAGGGTATGTGCAAGGATTTTGCCAAAATAAGAACATGCTGTGTCCACTAGTCTGCAATGAGGAGACTCTGCAGCTCTACCTCACTTTGTTAGATTTGGTCTCAGGCTTGCATGTTGCAAGACCACATATAAAACAATATGTTTTCAGTCAGTGCAGTACAGAAGAGTCTTATGGCTCAGGAGGGGTATATCTGAAGCTTGTGTTTAACATAATACAAGCAAGAAGAAAAAAAAAAGAAGAAAAACTTTTTTATATAGGATAAAAAACTTGAAAGTATGAGAACGGATAGGCAAGCTTAAAAATATGAGGATAGATGGACAGACAGACAGATGGACAGATGGAATGTCTCTGTTCTTTTATATTCAACCACTAGGAATATTGCTTCAATGAAGAACTCTTGGAGTCACTTTTCCTCATGGGAAATTATATGTCTTTTAAGCGGAACAGAATAATTTATAAAAAAAGAGAGAGAGATGTAACAATGTTTATTTTAACTAAAATAGATGAAATTTGTGGTTTTATTCTTCCTGCTAGTACTGAAATATATGAACTTTCCTGAATAAAATTTCTTGAAATACTTTCCTTGTGGTAATCAGCTTCAAATACAAGTCCTCATACAAAAGCATAAATATTTATCACAAATCATTCCCCTCAAATGCTTTAAACAAAATGATTCTTCCACTACATACACCCATTCACTTATTCCTAGTTTGATCCTAGACTTCAGCAGTGAAGACATGATGGCTGAAAGCAAAGAACTTATTTAGTTAAATAGGAAAGTGGTAGTATATCTATACCATATTCTGAGTAACCAGAAAAAATGTTCTGTACAATATAAACAACAGGCAAGAAATATGCGAGACCACACGCGAATAAAATGAATAGAATGTTTCCTAATGTTCTATGAGATACACCTTTGTTCTAGGCCACACAGCCTGATCAGTCATCTTT
This sequence comes from Penelope pileata, assembly GCA_013396635.1. Lineage (NCBI taxonomy): Eukaryota > Metazoa > Chordata > Aves > Galliformes > Cracidae > Penelope > Penelope pileata. Next base: position 94,402 of record WBMW01005769.1, read on the forward strand.
TTGTAGTTATCCCTGATCATTCAATGAAGTTCTGGACCAACTACTTAAAAGTTTTATTGTAACCAAGAAGGTAAGTTGGAAGGAAAGGTAAGTAAGGAATGCCGGTCTCAAAATGTTATGTTACTCATGCATGGCTTGCATATAGACTTACATCCTAACACAATATCAGAGTTAAAGCTATAGACTTCATGAACTGAGCAACAAGATTGTGTCTTTTGATGCTTTGTTACTTTTTATCAACAGATGAAAATTGGAATGTCATCAAAAACTGGAGGAGAAAAAAATCCACACATGCAAAATAAGAATTTAAAATACGGAAAATGTCTTTTTCTTATTTGCAGCTAAGGAACTTGTTGGCTAAGGAAGGTTGCAACGTTTTCCTTTATGCAAAACTCTTCCAGAGAATGGGCTTTTTCAAACTATACCTTTCTTTAAATGGTGAAAATGTTATGCATTTACTGCATCAGTAATGTGTATATTGATCTTACTGTGCATTGTTATCTTAGAATAACAAGATTCTTGGGATGTTTTGGAAAGCACTGAACATTCAGTGGACCTATTTTACCTTACAAAAGTTTATGCATATATTTATGGTCCTATTTATGCTTCACTGCAGAACCATGCTATATCTATAAATCCCAAATACTCAATGCCAAAACAAAAACAGTATATACCGCCTTCTTTATTCAAACAATTTCTATCCCTTTTTATAGGCAACTGAGGAATGTGATGATTTTTTAAAAAAATTGTTTCTCGTTGGCTGACGTATACTGGAAGTTATAATTTGATTCATATTGAGAAATCATCAGCTGTGTTAAAATCCTAAATTAATTATTTCCAGATAGAAATACATAGATATTATTTTAATTAATTACATTTCTGATCAATTCTAACAACAACAAAAATATTCTCGTTTGGAAGTATTGACTTAGTCTCTACCATGAATAGATACATTTTCATTGAACATTCAGGGTGCTTATAGTGAAGGAAGGAAAATAAATTATTTTCTGTGCTTCTCACCATTGGAGTCTGAGAGGGCCAGCCATACTCTGACTACCTACTAAACTATTAGTTATGAAATGCCTGAGCCACTCTCCAGGGCTGTCACATCCAAGTTCCTTTTCATACAAGTGGAAGCTGAGCAAGGAGCTGTGTTTGGAGCATGTACTCTGTGCAGCAGAGTACCCTCTCTCTCAGATGTCAGGCTCTGGAAACCTTATGTAGCAGCTGATATTAATCTGAAACATGCTCAAATCTGGGGACATTGTATGTGAATGTGAACCAAGAGATATTTGAACTCGGATCTCAACTTTACAGCCAGTAAACACTACAGCACAGAGATTACCTTGGCAAACATCTGCAAAACAGGCAGAAAATTGTGCGATAGGCATGATTCTGGGCAGACCTATTGGAAAAGTTAAATTAGGTTGCATTGAAGATGACGGGAAATTCATGCACAGTCCTTGAAATGCAGGAGTCCATCTCTGCCCTTTGACACTCCTCATGCTCTGTTTTTCCTGGTAAGTAATGTTATCTGCTTTATTAACACCAGTCAATAGCCACAACATCAGGTAGATCAATAGGTACATTGTAACTTTCTGTATCTTCCACAAATGTGCTCATAATCATTGCTTGCATTGTGTCATGGACAATAATCAGCTATTAACCTTTCATAAAATACATATGTAAATAATAGAAAGCATGAGGGATTTTTTAATAATAAACATAATCTAAAACAGACAAAGATCAGAACTCAGCTGTGGAGCTATGTGATTTCACCCATTTAGGGTAAGGATTTAGGCATCTCTCTGAAGTTTTCAGATAACGAAGCACTCCAGACTGAACCACCATCAGAAGCAAAGCACCACTGACTTAGATGGTTGCTTTGATCAAATCAGACTCTGTTATTTTACTGTCCTGAAATTATCCCTCATCCTGAGCTTCACTTGAAGTAATTTGTTGAGGCTTATTTATTTATTTATATAAATACTTTAATCTGGGCACTTCAGATCTCAGCATATCACTTGTCAGACCCACTTGGATAGAACTCACACATTATACAAAATGGGGGGTTGAGACCAGGGTTTGCTTTGGCATGAGGATTCGGAGTCAATGCTGCCGTGTATGTGGTGTACCACAAAACTTAGCGTTGTTATTCTTGTCTTCTTGTCAATGTTTGATTACACCATTCCAGCACATTGTGGTAGGTCTATGTGAGGAAAGCTGGTAATGCGGAAAAAAATTAAATGAAAAAGAAGCATCTTTACCTATGGTTACGGATCTGTTCAGGAACCGTTTCTGGGCATAGCAGAACATATTTTAAAGGGATACAGATACAAACAAGAAGGACAAAGGAGCTTTTAAAAAGCAGTAAGAATCCTTAAATCCAGTTCAGCCCACTACCTGGACCCCAATGCTGCAGGTCAAATCATGGGCATTTTTGGTTTTACCCCTGGCGTTGAGGCTCCCAGAGAGACAGTGAAGCATAGAGACCCTTCTGCCTTTGCAACACTGGAGCGCAGATACAACTGGAGGCTGTGAAGTCTCACATTGACCATTTAAGCCTTTGCTCGTGCTTCCTGGCAGTATGATACACTTTCAAGGCAAGGTTAATCACTCTTCTGTCATTGACAAACCAGAGTATAATACAGACTCTTGGTCTATCCGTCTCCGAGTCAAATAGATAAGATATACTAAGTCAGGAAGTAGGAGTTTGTAGCTTCCTCCAGCAAAGGCTCTGCTCCGTATCCAGTTCCTCTGTGTGTATGGCTCCCAGCTGTATTCATCACATGAAGGGTCAAACCATAAATGTTGGACAATTCATGGCCTTTTTACTGGGAAAGAAAATACCTGTAAAAGGCACATTGTACCTGACTTGCTCCCAAAAGGCTGAAAGTCAAGAAGCAGAACAGTATCAGTCCTCCTAGTGACTACACAACCAGCTGAGCAGGGGAGCACAGCTTTAGGAGTGACCTAATAAAGCCCCGGGGGCACATGCTCACAAATGTCATTGGCAGCTTTATCACTGCTGTTCCAGACTCCTGGTAGGAGAGCAAGCAGCTCCATGGTGGCAAACCCTGGAAGGGTGCCCAGATGGTGACTGCAGTTTTTTGGAAACACAGTTCCTGATGTTTCCAAAGAAGAAACAAGAAGCCCCCAGGAGTGGGGGTCGAGGGTGGAGGGCGAAAAGCTTCCTTCAAGCTAAATCTCATTCAGGTTGGAAAGAGGGAAGTTCTTCTCCAGAGAAGTTACACATTTAAAGTCTATTTTCAAGAACAGATGGGAAAAAATGGACATCAAGGATAAAAAATTATCTGAAGAGAAGAATAGACAACAATTACTGAAGAAATCCTTACAAAAGGTCATTTATTAGAGAGAAAGGGAAGGGCTGAGATCAGAATCATGATCTTAACAAGATCCAGTCGAGGGTGGTATTTCTTAATGGAAAACTTCTGACAGATTGCAAGGGAAGCAGTCTGAAAACTCGGCTTCCCAAAGGCCCTCATGTGATTTTGATTTGAGAGCATGAACAGTGCTGAATCCAAATGGCAGGAACATATGCTGACTAAAGCCTAAGAGAGTGCTGTCAGTTTCCAGTCATTTCTCAGTTGCAATGAATTTCCCCACAGTTTATTACATTTCTGTTAACTATTTCTCCTTCATATTCTAAAAATATGAGTTAATGTGAAGTTTTATGAAAAAAAATCCATTACCACAGATGTCTATTTTTGCAAAGATAATTGTAGCTTTTGCACCACCTTATATTCAGGTTAGCAGTGTTGGGAAGCAATGCCTAGGTTCTATTACCTTGGATGTAATATGCCTCACACTTCTGTGACAAACTATGATATTTCCTTATATTATTTATGGCATAAAAATATCTGTTGACAGGTGACCAGGCATTCAAATTTTGTCCTGTATCATGGTTCCAAAAGTGATAAAATGAGGTAGCCTTTCAAATTCATTTCAGCATTTAACTTGTGGCTTAGCCGAGGTATATGCACCTGTATACATTATATGCTGACATTTTTATGCTGTAGATGACATACATGTGCTGAAGTTTGTAAGAAAATTGTGAAGTATGTTAGCTGCAACTGTTAGCAGCATCTATAAGTTACTAGATGCATGTAATATCAGCAACATGCTGGTGGGCTCAGCAGTTTCACCAGTAGTTGCAACTTAAGAAAGTAATCACAGAATCACACAGAATCACAGAATTGCAGGGGTTGGAAGGGACCTCAAGAGATCATCGAGTCCAACCCCCCTGCCATCTTCAACTTCTTATTTTCTGATGATCTTAAAACTGAGCAACTGCAGCATTCCTGCCTGCTGCAGACTTGGTCAGATCTGGCATTTCCACCAACAGGTGTTTTTGCTCTGCAGATCCAGGGTACATGCACAGACCCTCTCCTCCATTCTTGTCTACATGCATCTTCCTTTTATTAGTTTGGGACCTGATTCCAACAGAAATGATGATTCACAAAGGTATCACTTAACAAGAGAAACAAGCAATGTGAGTCTGTGAAGCCAACAGATGAATCTTATTTACACCAGTGTAAATCAGTGGTACACCTCTAGGTTGAGTGGCGTAAGTGGGAAGATAGAAAGTGGCAGGAGAATCCGGCTCAGTTTGTCCATGGATGCTCTTTCTTAACAGCAAACGACTGCTAGCTATCAGAGACTGTAAATTTTCTGAGACAGTCTAATTAAATCCAAGCCTGAATAATGGCCCTGTGAGGGAAAAAAGAAAAAAAAAAAAAAAGGAGAGAGAGAGAGAGAAGGAAAAAGAGAATGAAAAAGAATAACAATTGTTGCCCATCCATCTCTAGGGAAAGACCAGATGTGCACAGATTCACCATCTTCCTGGAGTTTGGCACATGGAATTACGCTTCTTCAGAACTAAATGTTGAGACTGATTCTCAGCGATGGGAGGCCATCCTTGTCTTTACAGAAGGCAAAAGCATCTTTTACAGCAGACACTGTGATTTCCTCACATCCAGCAGAAGTGTGCCCATTTAGTACTTGAGCACATGTAGTACCTGGTAGGACGGTGTGCCCCAGGATCTGCTTGGTACTTTAGGGAATTATTGCAACATAAAAAACCACTTCTCTCACAAGATTCTTAAAAAGACCCACAAACATGACTACAGTAGTGACTACAATAGCAGTGGTGGTGGCGGTGTAGCTCAGGCAAATCTTGTGCACATTTTCATGATTTTTATAAGTTGTCAACTTAAATATAATAAAATGTCTACAATCTAAAAATTTCTATCAATAAAATAAACACAGGGTTATTTTTATCATATTTTTTATGTCAAGCATTATCCAAGTATTTGGCCTAATTTACTCTAAATCATCAACTTATAAGAAAGCATCTGTCTAACAGCTGCCATCTGGCTCAGCAGCTGCCCAAACTAATGAGAATGACCTCAGCTGGAACAGGGCTGACCTCCATCAAGTTGAAGAGTCCAGTGCAAACAGTTTCAGCAGTGGTTTTGAACTGCGGCCTTAGAAACCCATCTCCTGCCCTTTGTACCATATAACATTATTTAAGAATGTTGCTTCTTTTCTTTTCTCTTAAAAAGAAAAAACAAAACAAAATACATTTTTAGGCACGATAAAACTGGCCTATTTTCTCATTGGGAAAGTCATGTTCTTATATTATATTGCTATGTGGAGAGCAGAAAAAATAGCACCTAATCTTATACTTCACTAAACATTGGCACATTACATAGATCTTTTAATTATACGAATAAAAATGATACTAGTGGCAAGAGAGAAAGAAGCTTTCACAGCATCTGCCTTGGGATTTATAACAGTTCAGTTTTGTTCTAACTACTCTTTGTGTAACAGGGGAAGTTTGGATTCCAGGTGCAGGTTATTTCCTCCTTGACAGAGAAATGAATGGAAATGAAAACAGGACAATGTCTACCTTTGTGCTAATGTATAAATCCTTACATTGTTGTACAGCAATAATAAGAGAAAGTAGTGACTAGTAAATTTAGAGATTTTAAGCATGTCTAAGACTAACATCAGCTTGTATTCAGGCACCCTTTTCATGGTGGCTGCTTCTAGACACTAATCCAATTATTCACAGTTGTGAAAACTTTTGGTCTTAAAGATCTATTAGCGCAGGGCCCTTTATCCTGAAAAGGCTGCCCAAATATTTTATTAGGTTCTGGGGGCTGATTCAGCTATGAGTTACTGCATAACTCCCTCTCTCCCTACATTGCACATGTGATTGGATGTTTTGCAATGGTTAATGACCTCAAAAGTCACAGAGTCAGAATTTCCCTTCACAAATGTGAAGCATAAATGAAGTAAAAAAAAAAAAAA